>PVKM010011681.1:0-32833 GCA_004027735.1 Carollia perspicillata
GAAACACCATATGATTCAAAGGGGTTCATGACTCCATCATATCAAGAACTGCAAGGGGTTATAGAATTTCTGAACTGAATAGAAGATCATTTGACATTTTTTAATAGACAGGCTTTGGAGGGAGAGGGTCAGAATTCAGTTCAATATCTGCTGCTCCTTTGCTGTTAAGTTGAACATTGTATTATTAACCAGTTTCCTGCTCTTAAAAAAGGATAAGTGTGGGATGTCACACATAATGTTACGAGGACTAAATGAGGTAACAGAAGTCAAACTCTTAGGACAGATTATGACACAGAGCTGGTCTCCAGTAAATGGCAGTACTGCTGGTGGTCATAGTGATGGAAGGGGAAAGAAGAGACGGATGAGAAGTCGGAGAGTGCAATGGCTGTAGAAATTAGATTCCACAGGAAATTCAAAGAACCCCCCCAAAATAAAGGGATGAATGACAATAATCATTTATTAATTATGCAGACCATTCACTAGTGTAGAAATGTTATAAATAAATTGAATTTATCCTCTCCACAGCCCTATAACAAAGGTGATATAATCCTCACTTCAAACATGAAGAGCCTTATACATAAAATATCTAAAGTCACACAACTTATTAACTGAGGTATCATGGAGGGAAAACCAAGACTCAGGTGACCGTAAGTCTCCCCAGGGAGCCACCCCATATTAGCCATCGCTTCCTTGGTCTCTATACACGTTGAGAGGAATGACAGTAACAACAAAGATAGGTGCTTAGTTGAACTATTTACATTTAAGCTGAAAAGTTACCTTTGTTGGTGTATTTCTCACTTGCCCAGTTTATACGTATTGTTGCTTTTCCAAAGTGGCACACCACAGTGGGATCAAACTTGAAACCTCACAAGAATGATCTTTTCTACAAAGTCAGCCATGAGTTGCAATGACCACCAGACACATGGTCATAATAACCAACGTAGGAGGCTACAAGGCAGTGAGACAGCAGTGTAGCTAAAGAGCCTGAGACCCTGTGCTAACTCTAAAATCAACCCATCGATTCCTATTTTCCATCTAGGGACCTATCTACTTCTCTACTGGAGATATATTTAGTCTCTTCATTACTAGCTAGTCATATCCACCCCTTTTCCATGTTATCTGCTCTCTGCTCTAAATTGTTCTGAGTAGATTAAAGATGAGAATACTGTACAGTGTGTCACTGCATTTTATGGATAAAGAACCTGGCTGGAAGGCAGAAACTCTTAAGAACTCATTAGAGGTAATCTACAAATCTGTCCTCCAAAATACCAGGATTCATTTTTTGTTCTGGCTAATCCCACTCTCCTTTCCACAGCGCTCCTTTATTCAGTGCAAGAATGTACATATTTAGATTTGTATGGAATCATTCTGATGTAAAGTTAGCCTATGTGTTACTCACTACCATCAAAATAATTATTCACCCCAGAAAAAATGTGCAGCTCTATGTATTTTGGTACTTTGGAGATACTCTACTGGCATTTTACTAAAACAAAACTCTTACTTAAGGGAGACTAAAATTACCAAAATAATCATAAATACTTTATCTAACAAGGATTGTACCTATTTATGCTTTATTGTATTAGTGAGCTATTTTAAATCAAACCAGCTAATTTCTTGTTTATGAAGGAAATTTGATATCCATTCTTTTCCGTTGAACCTGCCCCTGGTACCTGAAAAACAAAGCTCTTTATTCTTATTTTTGAGCACCCTGTTCCCTACTACAGTTAGTTAAAGGGAGGAATAAGGGTAGGCAAGATGAAAAACAAACCCCAGCAAAAGCATACCACATTTCCACAGAGAAGAAGAAAGTCTTCTTTCCTGGTCCACAGCTTGGGCATGTGAAGAGGATGCACACATCCACGATGGCAAGAGCTGCCGAGCAAATTAGGGGCCGCAGGAAAGTGGCCCAGGGGGATTCTTGTGATTTTAGCAACCAGGTAGCAATTTTCTCTCCGCGATTAGATTTACTCTCAGTGACTAGATTTAATGCAATGACTAACAATGATATGACCATCTTCTTCCCAATAATATTTATAATTAACTGTGGTTTTCTGTGATGCTTCTCTTTAGAGTGTCCAACAGCTTAGTGCAGAAATGGCGGGACTTGTGTGGAGAAGAAAGATGGTCCCATGTATCGATAAGGAGTCTTGTCTGTTTTTAAAAAAATAACATTGCACTTGGCTTACTTATTTTCTTGAGGCTGATAGAACAGAACATCAATGAATATGTGTTTATTAAGGTGAAAATATTGGAAAATGGCATTATTTATGTATATCTGACAGATAAGAGAAAGGAAAGTGTGAGTGCCTTTTAGGCCGATATCAATTACTTAACATGATTGTATGTCCTTCAACATTTTATATTACATGGAATGTATAGTTTTAATGATACTCATTACTCCTTATTTTTAATATTTATATCACATTGTAAAAAGATTTTTATGTGGGTATCATCCTACTTCAGATTAACTTAGTGTCTGTGATTCCATTTCTCTCATTTTACTTCAAATTCCATATTTCTTTTTTCTAGCAATGAAGGATTAAATTAATTCATAAATAACAGATATTTCTGATTTATGCAGTGGATGTTTATGAATAACTAAAAGTTAGGGTAGAGATAAAAATACCTTTGCATACTTAAAATATTTTAAACAAAAATAAATAAAAACAGGCCTTGAGATGTCCTTTGAGAACTACTTATACTGCAAAGCAAAGATTGCTTCATTTCTTTTCCCTCTCAAACTTTAGGGAATTGTGCAAAACAGTTACATAAATTTTAAAAGAAATGATGCATATTCTGTTACATTTATGTCTATGACTTTTTATCTAGCAGACCAATGGACATAATAGTTTGCTTACTAGAGAACCAATTGTGAGTTGATACTCAAGTCAAAAGAAAACATATAAGAGTATCTGGAAAACACTAATTAATAGTTGCTTCAGTTCTTATATTCCTCTGATCAACGCTCATTTTTAGGAAATATTATTCTTACTAATAAAAACAAAAACCTCTATGAAATAAAACAACAAGAATTTTTATGATGAACCCTGACTGGTGTGGCTCAGTTGGTAGGGTGTTCCACAAAGTGAAAGGTCTCCAATTGGATTCCTGGCCAGGGCACAGGCCTGGGTTGCAGGTTCAGTCCTAGTTGGAGCGTGTAGGGAAGGAAACTAACTGATGTTTCCCTCTCGTGTTGATGTTTCTCTCCTTCTCTTCCTCCCTCCCTTCCCCTCTCTCTAAAATACATAAATAAAATAAAAAAAAATTTATGATCAGATACATTTAGACATTGTTTTAACATCATTGAAACTGAATTATTAATGAGTTTCTCAGAGTGTTTTGTCTCCCAAATTGATTACATAATTTATTTTACATCTCAACAAAAGTGTACTTTTCCCTGTATCCATTTCATGGAAATTAATTTATTATACTATAACTTGATAGAAAGATAAGATGCATAATACTACTTCTAAAATCTCCTGAAAGAAGGTGAGAATGATGTCATAAATAATGTGTGCTGAATGTCAGCTGAAGGAAATGTTATTGAGTGTCAACTGTTCACTGTAAGCACATTCGAATTTTTGAACTCTAACTGTTATGGACAAGAAAACTCCCAGACTATAGCTAGTCTCAGCTGAGCAATCAAAGCGGTTTTTGTTCCTGGCAACATCCTTATGTACTTATCTAAATTTAAAAAAAATCAAAATCCAGATGGTGATGTCTGAAACTTGTTTCTCTCAAAGAAGGAACCTCTAATATGGGAGAAGGTATGACAGGATTTTTGAGAGGGGGTGGACTAAAGAAAGGAAATCAACGCAGCAAAATGTAGAAAGGAATTCACTAACTAAAGAAGTCTTCAAATATTTTTATATACTAATTTTGATAGTAAATAATATTTAATAGCCTAAACAGAATTATAATTACCATCAATATAAACAAATGTTTGAAATTAGTGCTAACCACAACATGGATGTTGAAAATGACTTTAGAAAAAATTTTACATTACAATACGGTATTTAAAATTATGAACTGCAATTACTCAAATAAAAATTTTTTAAAAATATACCATAATGTCACAGACAAAAAGTAGAAATTCTAACACCCAAATCCTACTCTTTAGTAGTATGATTTATATTTACTGAGATATTTTTCTCTTCCCCAAATATATGTATACATACAAGTGCCCTTTGTTTATTACAGCAATGCGAAATATACTTCATGAATCTACTTTGTACCTTGTTGTTATTTTTTTTTCTCTGTGAAATATCATGCTGTTCTCTTGTGTTGGTACGTATAGCTCTACGTTCTGCTACTGGGCAGTGTGGTTTGGGAAAGTCTTTTACCTGCCTGTGTTTCAGCTCCTGTTTTCGCATAAGAGAGAATATGACACTACTTACCTCACTGTGTAGTCGTGAGATTGAAAGGGGTTGATGCATGTGAAACACTGCACAGGGCCTGACACATACAAGATACTGTAGGAATGGTAGCCATCAGTGTTATTGCACTGTTTGTTTTTATGCTGGGTAATATTCAAAATTTAATATATGGGTTTTTATCATTTAACTTACCCCATTTGTGCTGCTAATGGTTGTGTGGTTTTTAAATATTCGCTTTCACAAATGACTTTGCAGTATCTAGCCATTGACTTATCCATGCACAATTCTTTATTTTAAACATAGCATGTCTTAGTGAAATGCCAAATAATCATGCAAATTATTGCTAGTTCCACTTAATGTCAAATTTACCACCAAGTAAATTTGGTGTCCAGTTCACCGGTCACGTGCAGGTGTTCACCGTGGACTGAAGGCTAAATGAAGGCAGCTGTAGAACACAGAGTTTCACACAGGGTTCCTAAAGGGCACCGTGGACAGCTGCTGGCTTTCCATCAGGTCCTACTCTCTCCTGACCTCAGTTTTCTTTGTCACCAAAGGAAGTAAAGGCAGCAGGGCAAACCCCGCCTTCCATCCAGGTCATTGTGAATACAAGACCTTGCTGGTTCCCTGAGGAAGCCCACCGCCAAGCCTTTGGATTTCCTCTTGGGATCCAAGGTGCCTTGAGAAAAGACCTGTAATCCTCCAAAAGGAGAGGCTTTATGTGAAGGTCATTTGGGTTCCTGGGAGAGTATGATTATTCACAGGGGTAAAAATTGCTAGGTGAACCATGTTTGTCCATTACTTGAGAAACACCATGGCTTGGCATGTTTGTTCAAGGGCCGAAGAAGCAAAGCCTGAACCAAAAGAGCGAAATTCTCCCTCAGCTAAAGAGGTTTGATTATGTTATTTTGATATATCAATATATTTGTTAGAAAAATAGACTGAGCTATGAAATATAAATTGGAAATTAATATGCAGGGAAAGAAAGAGGTTACAAGAAAGAAAAGAACATCAAGTCAACAAAGCTAAAATGGAGAAATAAGAAACAACATGAAATTAAAATATATATATAGTTACATATAGTATTACCTTATATCCATGGAATATATTGACAATGTAGTAAGGTATTTGACTAAAACAAAAACTTAATACAATCCTAGATGTTTTTGCTCAGCCAATTTATCTAACTGTAATTTAATAAAAGAAGAAATCAAAACCAGAGAGATGAGAAAGAAAAAAACACCTCTTGGAAATTTTAAGTACTGCTTCTAAGAAGCCCTTGTAGTAGAAAGGCACTTTAACCTACAATTAAAAGAGCAGTAAAAATGATAATTTCTCACTCCTCACCTTCTCAGGGTGGCAGTATTGGAGTGTGAAGCACTTTTCATCTTTACCTGGTTCCTGGGGTATCATCACCAGCATGCCTCTCACGCTCCCCTTCACTCACTCCCTCTCTTTCCCCTGATGCCCCAACCGTCAGTGCCACGTCCTCAGAGCTTGTAGTTCTCTTTTCTGCCCACCCTTACTGACTGCGTGATCCCATCAGAGCCTGGGTTGATTTACAGACTTTGAATATACTTTATCAGCAGCCCAGACCTACCCACTAAATTTTACATTCTTAAATTCAATTGCTAACAAGACCCCAAACTTCATTCAGACTTCATTTCCGTATCTAATAGGCATCACAAATTTACCATGTCAAAATTAAGACCTGTTGCCTACACAGGCCACTTTTTCCTCTTTTTCCAAGCTTTGCACACATGATGTTTCTTCTGCCTAGGGTTTTCCTTGTCTACTTTATTTGCCCAGAGGATGCCTTTTAATCTTTTAGATCCCTTATGAATGGCATTTCCTCCCAGACCAACCAGAGAGAATGATTCATTCTTCCTCCTGGGTTCCTCTATGCTTCCACCACCTTGGTATATATCTGACAGTATCAGTTTTATTAAAAACTAACTTGATTTTTAAAAAGTTGTATGAGAATCTGTTCTATCACTTATTAAGAATTACATTTCCAACAAAATATTATTCTTTGTGACTATCAAAATTTGTTTTGCCCAATTTTTACTAGCTTTATAAAGATAACTTTTAGACAATTATTGTTATTGAAAATTTAAAAATCAATTAATATTCTTATTTTGTTGCAGAAAAACATAATCCAAGGCTTTAAAGTATAAAATATATTTGGGTAGTAATCTGTTGGAAAGGGAAATCAAAACATTAGTTTTAGGAAGAAAAGGAACAATTAATAGTTCTAAATACTAAAGACAAACTACTTCAAAAAATAAAAATAAAGACAAACTACTTCATGTATTATTTGTTGGAAGATTATTATATATATACAATTACCATGGTATTTATATTTCAAAGTCTACGTTGAAAATGTGTAAGAGTTTTATCTGCAGTAGCCTGGAGAGTATATCTTTTGTGATTGCTTAATATTAAGGAAAAAAATAATTTTGACTTACTAGTAAAGGAACTACAGAGTTTTTCAAAAACTCTTTTGCAGAATGTGTGGACAAAAATTTTGAAGACAATTGTTCTACAAAATAAAGGTCATGTTTTCCATACCTTTCATGGCTATTACCTAATACATATCTGACATTATAAGAGCTATTTGAATAATATACTGAATGAAGAATGAATGGATACAAATGGAGAGTCCTGAAATTTCTAGAAAAAGTATCAGTGGGCAGTAAGAAGTATATTGAGTATATCATGTATTCGTTATACAGAAAAGTAATTGCTCTACAGTTTGTAGGACAGAATAGTCACAAAAAGCAAAATATAATTTTTATCCATTAAAGAAACTCTACATCGCTGCAGTGACAAAGGACAGCACCTCAAATGAGGTATCTTGTGAATCACTTTAAATCCCCAACCCTAGACTTGACATTAAGAGACAAACACAATTTCCATTTATACAAAGCCACTGTTTAAAATACAGTTTAGCTTATGAACACTCTACTTTCACCTACCAAACCGACAAAGACACATGAAGTGAAAAGAAAAATTCCCCAAGACCCCCCACTCCAAACTCAACTAAATACTGTCAGAAAAAGCATTTAGGAATGAGGCAGGGCCTTAACTGAGAAATTCAAAGTCTAAATACAAATAGACAACAAAACGGTAAGAGTCAAATAAGAATTGATCTGAAACAGGGAAGATAAGAAACAAAAAAGAAAGACAAAATTACAATTTTCCCAAGGGAAATAAAGCATAAATTTATTAAGGAATTTTGGACAAAGGTGAGAAAATAACCAAACCGAAGGAATGAAAATGAGAGAAAGAAAGATTCAAAGCTGAAGTGGAAGATAAAGAACATTGGTGTCTCTGAAGAGGAAAATGAAACAATGGAATAGAACTAATGTTTAAAACTATAATCCAAGAGAACATTTTGAGAAATGAAAAGATGTGAATTTACATAATAAAGGGGTCAAAAGTTACCCAGGAAATTTGCCACAAAACCAGCAGCTCCAGAGCATAACCTAGTAAAAATATTAGACTTTAAAATAATAAAAAATATTTGCATGGCAACTAAGGAAAAAGGGCAAATAATAAGGACAAGAGATTATTCTAGCATTAGACTTCCAGACACAAAGAAATATAGAAACCTATTGTGATTGTCTCCACAATTCAAAATAGGTTTTTGACAAAATTCAATACCCACTCCTGATTTTTTTTTAAAGAGCACTAAGGAAAATACAAATTGGTGAGTACTTAATACTTCCTTAATATGATAAAATATAAATTTCTTGTTTATAAATTCACCATCTTAATAGTGAATTACAAAAGATTTCTATTATGAACACTATTTTTACTGATAATTAATACAGTATCATGAGGGAGATAGGCAAGACAATTTGGCACCCCCCCAAAAAAGCAGCTTAAGAATTAGAAAAGAAGTTAAATTATCATGACAGTATACCTGAAAAACCCTAGAGTTTGTTATAAAAATTAATTCAAGAATTAAAAAACATTCAGTAGGTAAGGTTGCAGTATATAAAATTAGCATTCAGAAATAATATATACACAAACAAAACTAGAGGAGAAACAGGAAAGAATATTCAGTTCACAATAAAAATGAAAAGTTAAACTATTTAGGAGTCAATAAAATAAAAAGCAAACTTGTATGATTAAAAAACAATCTTGAAACACTTGAGCAAGTAGAAAGAGAATTCTTTTTTTGGATAGCTGACTCAACATCATAAAAATTTAGTTTACCCTAGGTTAATCTGTGAATTTAACAGAATCTCCTCCAAATACCTACAGACTTTTAGTGGGAGTTAAACAATTTGACATTAAAGTTTATATGGAAAAATAAACATGGAACTAGTTGGTTAAATATTGCAAAAGACAAACAATGAAGGGGCCTGAATAGTAGTTCTACTCATATGAATGGAATAAAGCCCTTATTAACAAAACAATATAATGCAACACACCAATAGTCAATATTGACAGTTTGGACTACTAGAATAGAATAGAAAGTCTAGAAATATATCTAATTGCACACAAAAGTTAGCAAATAATAAAGATAGCATCTCAAGTCACTAGGTAAAAAATAGCTTCTTAAAAACAAGTGTTTGGGTAACTAGTTAGTAATTTGGAAAAGGAGATAAAATTAGACCCATGTCTCACAACATACACATGTAAAAATAAACTTCAGGTGAATCAGAATTCAAAACCGTACACATACTAGGGAGATACAAAGTGAAATTATCTATAATCTGGATATGTGAAAAAGTATTTTTTCAATGACTTAAGTCCAAATGCAATAAAATACAACACTAATAAACTTGACTACAGAAAAACTTGGTTAAAAGAAACTTTCCCTACCACAAAAATACAATAAGCCATGCTAAAACACAAGTGACAATCTGAAAGAAAATACATATCTCAGAAACAGGCCAAAAAATTTTAAGACTTAAAGAACTATTTTAAGATATGAGGAAAGCCCAAATATTATGTTTAAAAAATGGACAATGATTAACTTTAAAGTATATAAAATAATGCTTAAATATATTGAAAACATTAAATGAATAATAAAGAAAATGACTAAAAAAAAAAAAAGGAAAACCATAAGATGCTATTCCCTACCTTTCCAATGAGTAACATACTCTATTTGCAAGAATGTGAAGGAACAGGCAAGTTATTAGTGGAAATGCAAACTGGTATGATTCCTATGGAGGTGAATTTGGCTACATTTAACAAAACCACATATTCATTTACTTTTTGACCAAACAATTTCACCCCTGGAATTTTCACCATTGCAGCTCTATGACAGACAAGGCATGTCCACATTACTCATTGTTACATTTTTACAATTCCAAAGTATTGGAAACCACAGAAATGCCCACACAAAGGAGAGAGGTTGAATGAACACATCCACAGCAGGGTACGACTGGGACATGGAGCAGCTACGGAGAGTCCCTTGGGCACTCCTGGGGCAGGCTAAAGGAAAATGAAGAACTGTTAAGGTCACAGGAAGTATTCTTTTATTTGAATTTCCCTTTTCTTTTTTTTTGCCTCGCATGTTAAAATTTTGAAGAGTGTGTTATCACCAATAATAGCATGTTAGGCACGTCTTAAAATCTGCCATGCCTTTGGCCTTCACATAAACCTATAAGGAAAACAATAATGTGTTTAATTTGGCAGGTAAGGTGATGAGACTTGATGAAATTAACTAATTTCCCCAGAGATAAAGAACAAGGAAGTTGTGGGGTTCGGATTCAAACCTAAGTCTCTGGCCAGGGTCTACGTTCATAGGTGATCAACTATTGCAGTGTGTCGCCTCCTTGGAGATTTGAGTAGGTGACTCAAGATTCTATAAGTACACTTGAATCAAATGCCCATAGAAATTCTAGAGCTAAGCTTTAATTGTGCCTGGCTGTTTGTTGCTATTTAACACACTGTACACTTTTATTCTTTTGTGTTTGTGTTGTTCCGTTGCCCATTTTACACTTTTCCACCTTGACTACCTGAAAAATTCCTGATTCATTTTTTATGCCCCAAGTTGTGTAGAACCTCCTCTCTAGAACTTTCCCTGAACCCCCCATGTGTGTGTATATATATATATATATATATATATATATATATATATATATATATATATATATATATATATAGTCCAGTCCTCTATGTAGCAGGGCTATGACTCAGAAAACAGGTAAACCTGGCTTTGGGTATGAACACCATCCACACTTACTAACTCCAGGACTTTGAATAAATTATCTGACTTTTTCCTAAGAGGAAATAGGAAAATTGACATAACATTCCATTTTCTAGGAAATAACATTCTCTGTCACAATGAAGCTATGAATTGAACTGGACTTTCTGTATTGCTGAAATGTATAATTCATACTTGTTTTATTTACTAAAGAATATTTTTTAAAATGTTGCATCTAAGTGGGAAGCACTTATAATGCATTTGCCAGTTTCTTTTATACCATTATGGAAATCATCTCCATAGCAACCAAAATAGCTCTTCACTAGGTGGAATACAGAACAAATCATCAAAATTTAAGAGCATGGCCTCTGTTATTTTTTCAGAGCACTCAACTGCTAAGAACTAACAAATATATTCATAATAATACTTGAATTTTTCATAAATGAAAATTATTTCCAAGTTTTAAAAAGTCAATTTAAAGGAGAGGGCATTTAGCTACCTTTTCTGCAGTAAGCCTTAGAGGAGGTCATGTAGGTATATTTTTTTCCAAATCTAACACATGGAAAAGACAATTTTATGGGAAAATATAAATCACCAAAATTGCCCCAAGAAAGAGAGATTAAGATTGAACAGATTGAATGACATAGTAGAAATTTTAAAAGTCAAAGATATAGGCCCTCCCTTCCAAAAATTTAAATGTATATGTCTATTTTAAAAACTGAAAGCATTTTCCCTTAAAGCCAAATTAAAAAGAAGGTCTGCTAATACTGGATTATTCTATTTGCTCAAAATGTTTTAGCCAAAGGAGTAAACAAAAAAAGTAAGAATAAAAACATATTGAAAAAGAAGAACCACTAATATTATTACAGACATTTATAGCCAGGAAATTCAAGCAAATTAACTGTGACAATATTAGAATGATAAGAAGGGTCAGCAAGGTAGATGGGCAGAAGATAAATATGCAAGACACGATGAATTTCCTTTTCACCAGTAGGCACAATAATTGAAGAAGATAAATGGAAACAGTTCCATTCTGAAGCAGCAACAATTATTATAATATAAACAGGCTTTCGCTTAGCAGTAAATGATCAAGGCCCACATAATGAAAACTAAAAAACTCAAATGAAGGTGAGCACACTCAAAGACTTGATTAAATGGGTAGGAAAGTGGTAGATGGACTTACTTTCTAAAAGCAGCAAAATTCGATAGTGTACAAATGACACCCAAAGAAGTTTTTTAGTGTTGTAGATTTCATTTGGTTTTGAAATAGAACAAAGGAGTGTAGTATTTACCTAGAAAATAAATGCAATATCTAAAGACAAAAATTAAGGATTGGTACTTGCTGTACTTAGTATTAAAGTTTGCTCTTTTGCACAGTAATAAATATTGTGGAGCTGGGGTAGAAATAGACTATTAGAACAGAAAAAGAGTCTACAAAATACCAACATGAAATTAGTATAAGATAGGTGGCATTTCAAGTGGATGAGAATGGATGGGTTGGATTATGTAATAATTGGTGCTAGAAAAATTGTTAGCTATTCCTCCAAAATATAAATTATTATTGACACTATACATGAGGATTTAGTTCTAGGCTCATGTTAATTATATATCCAGATTTATGTTATGTTTATGTTAATTTATTTTTTAATTACAGATTTATGTTTATTAACATAAACATAAACCTAGACACAGGTTCATAAACATAAACCTGTGGCCTATTGTTTATTAACATAAATCTGGAAATAAAAAATAAATTTTGTTTATTTTTACATAAGCAGAAATAAATTATAAAATTTCTTAGAGAAAATATAGAATAAGGGAATATTTTTAAAATCCTGAAGTATGGAAGTCATTTTTAAGTTAACTAGGAGCCAGAAAAGAAAAGAAGAGAAAATTGGAAAAGTTGACCATACAAGTGGTTCTTTAACAGAACTTATACTGCAGTATGGTGAAAAACGCCATATACAAACAAAAAAAAAAACTTAAAAAGCACAACAACAGGCCACGAAAAAAGATATACAGGATGGCCCTGGCCAGGTGCATTGGTTGTTGGAGCATCGTCCGGTGAGCCAAAAAGTTTCAGGTTTGATTCCCAATAGGGCACGTATCTAGGTTGCGGGGTTGGTCCCCAGGCAGAATTCATGTGGGGCAAAACCAGTCTATGTTTCTCTGTCACACTGATGTTTCTGTCTCTGTCTACTTTCCTTGCTCTCTAAAATCAATAAGTATGTCCTGGGGCAAGGATTAAAAAAAGGAAAAGATATACACTATATACAACAAATAAATATAGCTAAGTATATAGTGTCTCTTCAATTAAATAAAATTTACACAATAGATAACTAGACAAGATTATTTAAGGAACAAGAAATATAAATGGTCAATATAGCTGAAAAAATCAACCCTTATTAATAGAGAAGTACAAACTAAATCTTTGAAATTTCAGCTTTACTTGTCAAAATGAGAAAAAAAACTTTAGTAATAAGTACTCCCTATAAAAATGGAGAAACACTGACCCTTTTATACACGGGTTATGGGAATATATTTAGGCTACTGATGTAATAACAAGAAAGATATGGATAAATGTGTCGATTTGGCTATTTCGTAGTACTATTGTAAAAACAAATTTAAAAGTTCAAAATAGTTAATAGAATATTACATAACAACTTTTCATATAGTTAGGTGAAAGAACAAATTCAAAAACAATCTGTGTCTGTGGGGGGCATGAGTGTGGACATGTGCACACGTAAAGATGAACAAGTCTGGCAGTGTACACCTCCGAGTATTCAGAGTCGTTATGTGACCTGTGTACAGGAAAACTGGCTTTGGGAGAAGAGCAATTTCCTATTTTTGTTTCTGCATTTTCATTTTCACAAGCACTGGTTTCATAACTTAGAAATGCACTTTTTAAAAGAGAGATCTTTATAACAGTTACAATATATTTTTTAAAACAGTAATATCTCTTACAGTAAAAGGCAGAGCCAACTGGCTGCTGTTAACAGTGGCTCCAAGATGAATGTGCCTGTCCCTCCGTTTTCTTCTCCCATTGTCAGAAAGCATTACACACTTTCTGCCCCGTGCAGAGCCAAACGAGCCAGACAGACCAGGAATGTGACTGAACACGAAGCAAATAACCTCTCTCCCCAAGCCTCCCTCCCAAAGCTGGATGCCTCTCTGATCACATGTGCCAAAAGAGTTATGAAAATGAAAAGCACAGTGATACCTAATTTGCCTTCCCTGCTCCTTTCCCAGAAAGAAAGCCACATGATGTGTGTGTACACTAAACTGTTCGATTGTTCCTAGACTTTCCATGCCAGCCATAGGCTTTCACAGTTGAAAACGGCATTGCTTTGACAATTTGATGTAAGTGCCTCCTGAATGACCTGTTGAATCATCCTGGGAGGGCATTCTCCAAGGAAGGACATGGCCCAGATTCCCTTCAATGCTCATTGCTGACAGGGATTTGTGATCCAGATATTTTCCCAAGTCTCTGCTATGACCTGACTATTAAGTAGATCATTCTCTCCTCCTGGAAGAAAAGTGGGGGGTTATTTCTGGGGCCGTATCTAATGCCAAAGGACTCACTTTAAAAGAGAGAACAAGAGATAGCTGTCTATATTACAACGATCAGGAATTTGAAAAAGCCCACTATTTCACTGATCTTAAAATAACTGCATAGGAAAATGTTCCCTCTTAATTGACACAGTTTTTACTTTATCCGTTTTCCTACCATGGCACAGCTGAGCTTTAATGGGGTGGCAGTTGTTAGAAATGACATCTTTTCTTTCTTGGCTGTGCATGATATGGATATGTTCAATACACTCTATTGAATGCGGGAGAGATACAGCCTAGGGGAGGCGCTCAGAGACCTGAGCTTTGAAGAATGCTGACAAAAAACGTCACTCCGCAGACTGCATTTCACGATTTCCCAAACCAGGCTCCCTAGTGGCCCTGAAACCGCTGGTCCTTAAGCTCTGCCTTGATCCTACATAGCTTTTCTTCCTGCTCAGCCAGCATGAGTTTAACTATGTCACAGTAGAATCTTTTGTGCGGTTGCTAGGTGGCTGATCTCTGCCTTACAGAAGCAAAATCTAGCAAATGAGGTAGAACTTTTTGAACTTATCCCTGTTACTCATGAAATGTTGACAGATCTAAGTAGTTAAGTGCATTTCAATTTTGAAGCCCCTGTGGGATTTTCCTTCTCCCCTGAAAGCCCTAGTTTATGTTTGCCATTGCCTCAAACTGCTGTCTTTCTGTAACTCTGAGATGCGGGGCATCCCTTTGTATTCTTCCTAGAAGGACAGTTTATTTTCTGTATTTTCACCAGGAAGAAGAGGGAGGTAATGGCAATTGTTTATGTCTCCAACTTTAAAATTAAAATATGACTATCTATGAGCAGTGGCTAGATTTTTATATAATCTACAAGTCTATATGTTTATATTAACCTTATGTTTACTATGTATTAAAAATAAAGAATTATGAGAATCATATACGGAAACTTTCTAATTTTATACATGTACACAAAAATAATTTCCTAGAAATTATGACAATAGTGTTGATAGAAATTCTACATGTCTTTTCATCCTATGTGTGGACACTGAGTGACCACACAGATTTGTTAAAGCAAATAGCACAGGAGCAGCAGTAAGAAAAGAGATAAAAGGGACAGAACATGCATTTTGGTATTACATGTAGAAAAATGCATCCCTTCTGAATTTATTTTTTGGGGGTACGAAATAAAAACATGTGAGATCACTTCACAAATCTTTACATTTTGGCACCTCCACCATCTAACAATATTAGGATTCTAATTCTAGAATAAAAATATTTTCTAATAATTGTATTTTTTTATTTTTTGAATAAAATTGAAAACATTGTTTATTCTGGTTAGAGTGTCAGACTGAGAATGTGTTTAGTTTGCATTAAAATTCAATGATAGGAAAAAGGTTTTATAGATATTATTCTTTTCTATTTTGTTGGAATTAAAAATGACATTATAAGAGCTTTCTCTGTAGCGATGTAAATTATAATGCATTGTCTTTTCTTACTGGTTATGGGTTTTGTAATATTGAGGGAGCACAAGTTGTATACATAAAAGGTATAGGTTGTCTCTGGCCAGGTGGCTCAGTTACTTGGAACATTGTCGCATACACCAAAGCGTCGTGGGTTCCATCTCTGGTTAGGACACGTACCTAGGTTGTGGGCTTGATCCTGTTGGAGCACATACGGGAGGCAACTGACCAATGTTTCTCACATTGATGTATCTCTCTTTCTTCCTCTCCCTCAAAAATTAATAAATATATACTCAGGTAGTGATTTAAAAACAAGTATATTGATAAATGTTATATAAGGTATATAATGTGGGGGTGCTCCACCCGCAGGGCCCCCCTGCTGCCACAGACGAGAATAAGTCTTCCAAGACATGATCTGCTTGGGAAGGAAAGGTGGCTAATCTTTCAAGGGAGAAGGGCCAAGAGCCTTTTCCTCAGTGGGCTTTTATTGGGTTCATTTTGCACAGGAATACAGGTAAAGCTTATTAATCATTGTTAGACAGTAAGGATTAAACAATAGATGGCATACAAAGAACTCTGAGAGCTTATTCTGAGTCAAGGTCTGTTAGCTAAAGGGCTACAAAACTTTGGGAAACAAACCATTTCCTGCTCGGACCCTTATCATTTAATTGAGAGCATTCTTAACAAAGCAGGTTTCACAGGATTTTATATATTCTTTCTTAGGCCCGATCACCTGGGGAACCCACCCTTTCCAGCACAGGGCTGCACCACCCTCTGTCATTGTCTCAGGCTTAAGTCAGGCAGGGGAAGTAAGGCAGCCAAGAGATTAGGAGACCTCTCACAGACAGAATGAGGACTCAGGCTATGTCAAAGCTGAGGGGTGAAGCCTACATCACCCCCTTTTGCTGTAGCACCCCAAGTCCTTCCCTGGGGCCTCTGTGTGATCGTACCTGTCTTAGGTCATTCCCCCCTTGGGGAATCTTACCTGTCATTGGCTAACCGATGAAGCATTGGGGGTCAGTTATGGATGAAGAAAAAGGAGCAGAAGCAGTGCTTCTGCCAGGGAGATAAGCTTTGTCTCCTTAGTGGCTCACAGTCTGAAGGTCGCTCACTCAGCCTTAGCCATGGGGGGGTTACAGCTTCTGAAACCAGGCAGGGCGGCTCCCAACAATATAATATCTTTTTATAGTATATTATTTACTAGGATAAAGACCCTACCAAACAAATATATACCCTTGTTGACAAGCATTTTGCCTATGTGTCTTTATTTTTGTGACAAAACATTACAACATATAAAAATTTATCATTGAATATTAAATATATAAAATATTGTGAGGTACAAGGGAAAGAAGACTGGACATGAAATTTGAAGAGCTTCCTTGACTACATTTAATAATCATGCATCTGAATCAGTCAAGGACCCAACGGAAAACAATTTATCCAAGGTGGCTAAAATAACAAAACTTTAAAGAATACTTACTTTAGTGAAGATATAAGCAAGGTTAAAGGAATGTCAAGGGATGTTTGGACTCCAGAACACCGGTAACCGTGGAAAGTCTGAATTGAAGGGACAAGGAGCGATCACAGATCAGCAGTTCCCGGGGAGGGCCGGAACAGTGGGGAGGCCTCACAGCAGAAGCAGTAGTTGTTGAAGGGTGCACTAACTACCCAGGTAGACAAGTTAGAGGAAACAGACGAAACTCATACACATCATCTCTCTCACGCTCCACAGTCTAGTTCCCATCGACTAAACCCAATAGAATGCCAACAAGGGAACATAGAGGAGAATGCGATCCCTAGAGGTCTTTCTCCCAGGATACAGGACAGGGTGCAGAAGGGTGTCTGGGCCAGCATAGTGACCTTGGTAAATCTCCTAACTTCTCTTTCGGTTATTATGTGTATCAGTTAGAAAGCCCTCCCAGATTCTAGCAGTAGAGATCTGGGTACAGTGACTTGAAAACATATGGAAAAATCATTTTTCTTATAGTAGAAGTTCTAGAGATAAATGATTACTAGCATCATTTCACTTGTTTGAGAATGCGAAAAGCAAAGTTGTGCTTCTCTTGACACATCCTGGGCCTGGTGCTCCATCAGAACCCATTTCCAGGCAACTCGAAAAAAAAAATGGGAGCAGATGGGAAAAAGGGACTTAACCAGAAGCACCACCTAACAACTTCCACATATACCTCAATTTCCGAAGATACCATGACAAGTTATTCAGTGGAAGTTTAGATTAAGGAGTAAAGATCAATAAGATTGTCGAGTTATAAGAAATTGTGTTTTTTACACACTTGTGCCACACTGAGGCTATTAAAAGTACTCAGAGAAGAATGATGAGGGAGGAGATTTATAAAGATTTCTTGGCCATGCTGAGAACTACCATATCCCTAAAGGAAAGTACAGTGAAATGGGCTTCAAGAGACCTCTCAGCGAGCACATATCTCCTGCAATCATTGTCAGGGACATGAGGTATGCAAAGGTGGATGGCAGTGGCCATTGGCCTACAATGGCAGGGCAGAATGAAACAGTGGCTGGGGCCTTGGAAAACAACTGCATGTCTCCCTTAGAAGTACATCGAGAGCATACAAATCCTGAACACAGAATATTCTGCTCATATTAGGATATCAGCCTGGTGGTTTCTGAAGGGTTTCCCCAAGGTGGTTTTGCCAGAAGTTGGGACCTTGAAGCAAAAGGACTCTAAAACAGCCTTCCAAAAATTGGACAGATTCTTCAAACACTTGCTAGGCCCAGGGAATGAGAAGCAGAATTCAAATAAGATTGTTCTTCATCAGCACTCCCACACTCTTTCCCAGACTCTGACGCCAGATGGACCAGAAGCCATTGGAGGAGATGAAGGATAAAAAACATGTCAACTCCCCCATTCGCAACAGGCCAGCGGGCCTCCTAAAGCTGGACCCTACTAAGGGAAGGAAAGAAACAAAATTTTGAGTTTGGGATTTTGATGATCACATAAGTTCAAGCATTTGGATCACAAAAATGAGACTGAATTTTGTCACTTAAAGTGGCTATTACATTACTGACTTACCCAAAGTAGGTGGGAAAGGAATGATGTCACCTGGAATTTTTATTTAGATGTAGCAGATTTAAAGACCTTGGAAGACAAAAATCAATCTTATTTTAATTATAGACAAAAATTTATGCTTGTGCAATATACAGCTTTGACAGTTTTCCAGCTGGGCATTTTTTAGGGATCTTTCAGTAAGGAAGGAGAGAACGAATATGGACTAGGTACCCAGAAGTCCCTCTCATAGAACTCCTCTGCAAATTGAGCACGATGAACTAGACCAGCGTCCTCAAATATGACAACACACCTATAAAAGAAATAATATGCTATAAAAAGTAAGTGAGCTATAAAAATTTATTAAGAAGAGCTTGATTCCAGAGACTTACTTGGCTAAAGCCAAATAAAAAGAGCAATATTGGCTGGACATTTAACTCCTGTAGCAGAAGTCTTTCTAGTTTCTCGGAAGAATGCATGAAATGAGGTGTGCAAGCAGGATTCTGCTCTCATGAAACTTGGATGAAAAAATTACAATTGTGGCTTTTATATGCACCTTTTATAAAGCTGAATACCTACACAGCAAGGACCAATATTGCTTTGCAGCTATTACCTGGACCAAGCCACCCATGGGAGCAAGAACTACATATTTGAGATCTCTGATATCATGGCAGAACAGGAGCCCTGAAGCAATAAAAGACCTGGCTAGAGAGTGGAGGGCAACCTAAGAAAAGTAAACTAAAACCACTACACAGGAAAGAATCATGAGAACTCCAGTTCAACATGAGCTCACAAAATAAAGTTCTAAAGCATAAGAAATCTAATGATAAGAGAGGCAGTTAAAAAATCACAATTGAGAAATACATTCCTGGTGAAATATAAAAGAAAAAGAAGCAATTTAAAATAAGTTCAAAATAGAGATGTTAAAGAATTGGGTTTTATTTTAAATTTCCACACCTGATTCAAGAAAAATTGAACTGAAAACTAACCATGAAATTTAAAATAAAATACAATTTTAAGTGAACACAGTTAAAAAGAGAATCAATAAATTGGAAGATATCATTAAGATACTGACTCAAAACAACACAGAAAGACAAAAGGATTTTAAAATATGAAATATAGTTATGATATACAAAGGGCAGATTGATGAACTTAATATATGCCGCTATGATTTCTAAGTCATAGAAAAAATATTTAAAAAGCAACATTCAAAGAATATAGTGGCTGAAAATATTTCTGATTTGAATGAAACCATGACTTCAAATTTAGCTTGTGAAGGGTTGCACACACACACGTGTACACCTAATGAAACAAAAACTGAAGAACATAATGAGTCATAAAAAATCGCAAGATATCAGGGAAAACAGAATGTATTAATAAAGAAACAATTCATTGGTAATTACTTAAGCAAAAAGAAAAGTTTATTCCAAAAAGAAAGCAAAACAATGGTGACTGAAGGAGCTTGTAAATTCTTCTATATATTTACTATTAACACTAAAAACAATACCCCCTCTTAAATTTGTTTTAAAAAGTAGAACTAAAATCTGAAAAAGAATAATATTGAAAACAGGGAAGAGAGAGTTCAGGGTAGTAATATGAGGGGGGACCCTGCAAAAACTGGATTTATCTTCTGTAACCCTTGCAGTTAGGCTTCCCCCACTAGGTGAGTGTTCTAGGAACCCATCTGTATCAGTGTACCAGCTGGCATTGTTGTGAGAGGCTGCATTTGGCTTCAGTGAATTTTTTTGAAGACTATTTCAATGGAAAAAAGTCCTCGAAGGGAAACATTTTTCTAATGCAGAAGAATTAAAACAAAAAATGGCAGAAGCACTAAAAGGCATCAAAATCAATGAGTTCAAAAACTTTTCTGTGCAGTAAAAAAAGACATCTCAATAGGTGTATTACATCAAATGTAGAATACTTTAATAGTAACTGAAGTTCAGACCTGTACAAATAAATACACAATTTTTATAAATAAATTCCTAAATTTTTTTGGTCTCCCCAAAATCCCTTTTTCATTTCAGAAGAAGATAGACATTCTGAATTACTTTAGGATTTGTTTGAGAAATATTCCTTATGATTTTATTTTTATTATTTTATTATGCTAAAATATATAACAAAATTTACCATTTTAACCATTTTTAAGTGTAGAGTTAAGTAGTATATTCACATTTTGTGTAATCATCACCATCATCTATTTTGAGAACACTTTTCATCATATAACAGATCAAAGAATTCTAGAGAGAAGGCAAAAGTATTAGTCCTACTAGATAAACAAAAGGAATGCCAAAGATATATAAGGTGTTTAAAGTTAAAAGGCAGCAAATAAAGTCACATGATGAAGGACACATTCTTTTTTCTTTTTGGTTTCTCTCCATGGACTATGAAAATTTGTCAAATTTGTTAAAGGCACTGGATAAAACAAATAGAAGTAGAGATGAGAGTGACTGAAAATCATAAAAGTTATGGGCACGCCATTAGTCTAAAAGTAAAAATGGATTCTGAATTAAGGAAGTAGCAGATAATTAATTTTGGAAAAGTGATTTTAGAACTTAAAAATTAATTGAATAATATGAGTGAGGGATGATACAAGAGAGGAAGACTGAAAGATTACCCTAAGCCTTTGTAATAACCTGGAAAATGGTATTGTAAGAAGGAACTTGAATGCCAGGAAGAGGAGTTGTTTTCAAGGGAAGAGACCTACTATTCTTTTAAACTGTCCAGAAAGTACATTTCCAGCTACTTCAGGAATGTGAACCAAGCAATCCTTCACCAGAGCTAGGGTTTGTTTGCAATTATTATGGCATTTTTTTTTAGCCTTTGCTCTCAGATTCCAGTGAAGTCACCTCCCACAAAAGATTGTGGAAACTGAGTGTTTGGCAAGACTCCTGGTGAAGGAAGCCCAGGCTCAAACCATAAGAGACTTGTCAGCAAACAGTTTAACTTCCCTTTTGTCATGTGGGTAGCTGGAGTAACAGGAAGGCTAGGGTTTTTTTTCTTTTTAATTGAAGCCTCATGAAAACTAACCTTTTAAATTTTGCTTTATCTGAGGACAAAAAAAAGGAGGGGGGAGGTAAGAGCTCCACAAGGCATAAAACTAAACAGAAAGTAAAAGATAAAAAAATATAAGTGTAATAGTCCAGTAGTGCATATATTGAGACAGATATAGATTATATAAAATGTGCAATATTTCTCCTTCAAAAAATTATACTATACAAAGAAAAAAATTCAGTCTTAATACTGTGCTTGCCCTTCAGGAAAAGCACCCATTGCACCACCGTAGGCTTAAACTGCAGACGCAGATGGATGAAACTCATGTGTTTGTCTCAGGAGCACTGCCAGCGAATAGTCGTGCAGTTGTCTCCAAACGGTCCTGCTTAGGAAAATGGCTGAAATGAAGCAGCTCAAATTCAATGGGCACACCTGATATTTCATCCCTACAAGTGTCCTGTAAAATGGTTCTCTTACCACAGTACATGGAGTTTCCCAAACCCTTTAAAGCACCCTTTCCCCAGATCACACCATACATTTTGGGAAATATGCAAAAAGTATAGTAATAACAAAAACAGCACTTCAAAATCAGAGTGTGGCTCTCCAGAGGACCCCGAAGGAGGCACCGAAAGCTCAGAGCTCCATCCCTTCCATGCGCAGACACTGTGTCTAGTCTTCCACCAGAAAATCCATGTGGGAAATGACAGGTATAATGATTTTGTTGGCAGACAGAATTAAATAAGAGCGTGTGAGTGTGTAACAATTGAACATTAGTAGTTCTTCTGATCATCTGTGCAATGTATATGCCTCTGGTTGTATCATTTTCAGATAATTTGTGTTTTTAACTCAACAAGATGGTGTAGGTGAAGTCACCAGTAACTAAACCTCAGTGTCAATGTGTGGCTTTATGTCAATATGTCATATATATCAGAATATAGGAGATTTTTTTAGGAGGCACAGCAAAGCCAGGAAAATTAAATTTAAATTAGTTCTAGTCAGCTCCCTTCCCACCAATTCACACTATTTCAGTGACTCACCATTGAACATGACACCCAGCAGGGGGTACTGCTTCCTTATGTTCTGCTGGGCTGCTATTCCCTGCAAGCCCATTGCAGTATCCAGGAGCATCTTCAGTCCTGAAAAAAAAAGAAGAAGAAAAAAAAAAGGAGGAAAACCCAGCATGTTTTAATATTTTTAAATAAATAAATGTCTATAGGGTCTTTCAAAAATGCATTTGAAATTGAACACTGAACATTTTAGTGATGTTCCTCTCTACCTTAACTATATTCTGCATCAAATATTTTACAGTCTCATAGCTCTAGACTATTTTGGAAAATGTACTATATAATGGCATCTAATTCTAATCTGTATCTCTTTAGGTCACTGTTACCCAGTGGTAAAGAGATTCCTTTCATTCCATTTCTTGAACTTATCTAGTTTCCTCCTTTCCCCTCTCTACGCAGTACAGAAATAACTGTTATTATGGTATTATACAGCAAAAGATCTGAGATGTAGAAATTATATAATACATTTTTGGTTTTCAAATGAAAAGAATAAAAGGACAAAGGAGGAATTTGTCAGAATAATGGAGTTTTATCTTTAAAAAAATGTGGTGATGTTTTTCATTTTGTTTTCATATCCAACTAGAAAGCATCTAGGAATTGCTTTCTACTTATATTATCATCCTAATGTCATCTGTGTTTATTTATATCACACATTCATTTTTAATAATGGTTGCATGGAAGAAAAAATAGGCTTAAATAAGAAAAAAAGTCTAAAACAATCAGATTTAAATATCTCAAAGGTATGTTTACCATGTATTTATCAGGTTTAAAATTCCAAACATAATTTTAATGTAATATAGGCACTATACTATAGGTGGTTTGTGGTTTTAGATGATAGTATAGATAGTATAATGAACCTCATAAATAGCAAATAATGACATTCTAAAAACCTATTGTTAGACAAAATGGGGAAAGTGAATAATGAATAATACTAAAATATTATAAGTAAATTCTACATATCAGAGTACTAACCAATAATTATATGTTCCTTCATTTTTTTTTAATATTGTATTTAGTTATCTTTAGAGAGAGTAGAAGGGATAGAGAAAGAGAAGGAGGGAAACATTGATTTGCAAGGGAAATATCCATCAGTGGCTTCTCACATGCCCCCAACTGGGACCTGGCCCACAACCCAGGCATGTGCCCCAGCTAGGAATTGAACCAGCAAGCTTTCAGTTTGTGGGATGATGCCCAACCCACTGAACCACACTAGTCAGGACCGTTTATTGCCCTATAAAAATTAGACAATGGCTTTATACAACAAATAAAAATGAGCATTCTGAAATACAGAAAAATACTTTATAAAAGAGTATGGCTATTACAAGCAAAAAATATCATCTCGAGGCAGATTAATAGTTTTGTTTAATGTATTTAACAAAGTTTTTCAATGCAGTATTAGACTTCGTTTAGAACTTTTTTAGTTGGTGCTCTAATTCTCCATTACAGATTACCGGATACAACAAACAAATTATGGAAACAGTTAGATCTTGTTACATTCTTGAAATGAAAGCTTCTATTATGAGAGAATGAGCATTGTAGCTATGTCCTACTATTTACAATCTAATGTGCATTTGCTTCTTATGCAAGCTCATTAGTTGATTTTTAGTGCCTAGTACAAGCAGCCTAAATCTAATTACAAGAGTATTTTACAAAATATTTCCCCACCACAGAACATGACTTCCCCAAAGTTAAATGGTAAATTTAACACTCACATATGTGAAATGACAGAAGTTGTGTTACAATCCATATATCTACAACCTCTCTTTTATTATTGGTAATAACAAGAAAGCTCATAATGGTAGGAACTGGAGATTATCTTTGAGTGAAATAAAGATTAATATATATGTTTTCTCAAAACTAAAACTAATCTTATAATGGCATATTTTTAAAATATATCTTAATGATATAATTCAAACTCAACTCCAAATTAATGTATCAAAACCTTGCAGCAGCCCTGGCTGGTGTAGCTCAGTGGATTGAGCGTGGGCCTGCGAACCAAAGGATTGTGGTTCAATTCCCAGCAGGGCACATGCCTGGGTTGCAGGCCAGTTCCCAGCAGGGGATGCACGAGAGGCAACCATACATTGATATTTCTTTCCCTCTCTCCTTCCTTTTCCCTCTAAAGATAAATAATTAAAATCTTTTTTAAAAAACCTTGCAGCATACTTTGTTTTTAAGAGCTATGTTGGCCCAACAATTTTTGGTTATTTAGGCACCTCCCTGTATTGGCTTGAACCGTAGTGGAGACAGGACAACAGACTATTCCAAAAAATCTATTGAACTGTCTCTATGCTTAATCTTATCACTCTTCTGTGAGTGTGTATTGGACCCTGTGATATCCAGAGTTAGCAAAATAATTTTTTTACTGGACCCTATGCCCCTGCATTTGAAATCCATTTACAGGTATAAAAATTACTTGTGAAATGCTAACTGAACCAACCACAGTATTGAACTTCTTAATTTAAAATGCATCCTACCCACATGGTTGACCCTCTTACATTGTTACTTCCAATTCCTCAGTAAAGATAAAAGAAAAGTAAAATAAATAGTATAAAAGCAAGCTAGATCTGGGGGTGTGGACTGGTATGGGAGTAAAAGAAAACTGTACTTGAACAATTAAAATAAAATTTTTAAAAAAGAATTCTTTGCTGTGAGTATGGCATAGAATTCAAAAGCAAATGGGAAATCATTGCATTATTAAACTATTGGACTTGAAAAAAAAAGCAAGCTAGAAATTTACTGAATAGAATGTTGGTGGGAGGGGGAGGTCAAAATAATCAATACTGTAAATATACATATAATCCAACTGAAAAAACCTACTTCTAAGGGTCAGAGCAATACTCCAAATAACTTCGAAAGATCTAAGGACAAACACAAAACAATCTGCATAGAAATCCTCAAGTCCATTTCAGGTAGCATTCCTGTGAGGAGATATGGGTCTTTTAAAAGTTGAAGTCCTAGAGTAGATAACTCGGGTTTGAGAGTCTAGAATGAAAGAGTCGAAGGTGCCTGGCATCCATGGGTGATGTTACCACAGACAGTGTGGGTCGTGAGGTTAGAGGGAAGCCAGGAGAGAGAATGTTTCTGGTAGGCTTCAGGGAGTGGTCTCAGATAGACTAAAGCAAACCAAGCCGTTTCCATCGGCTTCGGAAAGCTCTCTCTTCTTCAAACTCTCATTGAGTTTAATTCCTATTATGACTTAGTAGGTGTGGTAGTTTTGTAATAAGTTTGAACGTAGCTGTCTTATCACCTGCTTGTGGATAATGATCCAGTCCAGTTTGTCTTTGCATTTTCTTTATATGTATATTCTCTTCCTTAGAGGAAAAAATGGCATTATTAATTAGATGGGAAATATTGATAATCTGAGTAAAACAAAAATTGTTTTGGTTAACATCAATAAGATTTTTGCATATTATTTATTCAGTTAATCAGAATTGTACTTGATTAAACTGATGAATAATCTTAACATACTTATGTAACGTAAGCTCATATTAATTCTAATAACAGAGGGAGAAAATCCGGACCCATTCTTCTCACTTCAGCCCCCGACTCCACTAGCAATCAATTAAATTTTGGCGTTAGGATTTTTTAGAAAGAGGCTTACTTATTAGTAGGCAGTGTCAACACCAGAACCACTACGCATTCTGTCTCCTCCTCCCAGCACGTACTGTTTGCCGCCCGACCCCTACATCTATTCCCCACCCTCTCCCACACTCTGGGCTGGCACGCTCACTTCCCTGGACTGCTTCAATAGGCTCTCTTGTCCTTCGGCTTCTAACTGAATCCAGCCAGTGGGATGCAGTGGTAGAGATCAGACAGGAGAAGGAGAATAAGAATATTTCCCCTGACCCCCTCCGTCCAGGGCCTGTGCGGTATGTCGGTGTCCTTCTAAGACACAGCTTCTGACGGGGAGCCCTTCTCTGCTACCGGTCTATTTTTAAACTCAGGAAAGAGCTGTCTCCTTTCGCCCCTTCAACTTCCTGTTGTACTACTTGTCCTCGTGTACTGCCACACCCTTTATTGCTTTGCCTAAGCCTTGCCTCCACTTTATTTTAAAAAATCCCTTGAAGATACTCTCTTCAATAAACCAAATCGACTATGTCATCCGTTTTCTGCCAGAACCCTGACTAAACGCTTTCCCTCCAAACCCTGATTTTAGGGAAGAAGACTCAGAAGCAATGCTCTGTAGGCTTATCGATCCCCTAAGTGCAGGAACCACTGGTCCTATGGGATTCTGTCTTCCTGAAGTCGATTTAGACACCTGATCTGATGAAGAAACCTCTTCGGCATTCATTTGAAAGTGTCATTACAGTCTGTGATCAAGGATCAGAAGATGCTTACCGCGAATGCTCTATTAGTTTGCTTTGTTCCTTCCAATGCTTTGTTTGTGGGCATCGGAGACAGAGGAGAAGAAGCAGTTCATTCAATTGGATCATGTGCAGTGATGGGTGGGGGGCGTTTATGCTTATGGAGATGTATCACTCTATGCTTACATGCGAGGCAACATCTGATTCTAATTATCTTAAAAATTAGCATTTTCCAAGAACTTATCTCATGACATGATTCCATGATGAAGTCAAAACAGTTATGTTAGTAGACAGTATATCATCTAATAATATAAATGGCCATCATTTTTAGTACCATGGGTGAGGTACAACTGTCTAATTTAATTTTAAGGGGAAAAAAATCCATGAGGGTATTATTTTCAGATGATGAAAGTGACTGAAGATGAAACATATTTAGTGTTTTTCCCAAAGTCACGCACCCACTAAGCAGCATAATTGGAATATAAACCAAATCTGTTGGACTATAAATAATATTCTCATAACTATTAAATCTCATAATTAGTTTCTTGGTGCATATATGAAAAAGCAATAAAGTATGGTTTGATAGATACATTTAAAATAGTTGTATTTTGATAGGGGTATATAAAGAATTATCTGGTACTGATTAGAACTTGGAATATAGTACACATCAATTCTAATTTGAAGGAATTAGATAATTTTTCTCATTTTTTCATGTTTAACAGTCCCATTATATCTTGTTAAATCTTAGGCAATGGTCTCTGAATTCAGTATATATGAAATGGGTAGGAATCCAATTATTTTTTTAACTTCTAAATGGTAATACTTTAAACAACAGTGTATCTTTTTACCTGCAAAAGCAAATTCTGTTTTTCCTTCATTTGCTTCTTTGTTGAGAAAAGGCAAGTTTTGTAGCTCATGTAGAGCAAAACAAAGCTGTGCTATATGAAACATGGATCCAGTTTTCCCCATTTTCTTTTCTTTCTAAAACATGACACCAATTCTCCTTTCATTTATTTTCTCTGAGACACGTCCAGAGGTTAGCATTTCCCTTTTCAGCAGTTCATTAGGGAGGGCGCTGGCATGTGGCTGCTGCCTGGAATTATTAACAGAAAAACTCATTCCACTGTCTCATCTACTACAGTGTTTCCAACTTGTGGTGAGCCAGTGCCCCAGAATATTTGTAGAATAGAAAATAGTTCAGGTTTAAAGCAGGTTTTAAAGCTCCCTCTGTCAGTTTCTCAGTTATGAGGCTGAGTGCTGTTTATGGCTGTATCCCTGCCACTCGGGACAGTGTTTGGCACACTGATATTTGAAAAGATAATAATAAAGCAAATAATAAGAATACAGTTTTTAATAAAGTTGTTTCATGTGTTGAATGAGATAACCTATACACCGTCTTTCACTGTTCCTGGTTCAGGAGTAAAAGGGATAGGATTATGTAGAAATAAAATGTGCTGGACATATACATAGTCCTTGACAGAAAAGTTCCAAGACCTGTGCTGAGCACTGTGTGATAGACCTCTGACCGGTCACTGGGCCAGCAGAAGAAAGCACTGACTATCTTAACAGCTGGATGAGCTTTGAAAAGTGGCCTCAGGTGACCTAGAAGTGTTCCTCAAACTTTTTCACCAAAAGAACACTAGTAGCAGAGAGATGCAAATGACTATCCCTGGAAACATTAGAGGTGCTGCTTGGTGCAGCTCAGTGCCAGGGGCTCAGTGCCATTTCCTGACAGTCTCCTGTTCTATGTCCTAGAAGTTGGTAGAATCTGCCATGTACACAATGTCATTGCAGTGTACGCCACGTCAGCACACCATATCTGCATTTATCTGTGTATAATAATGCCTTTCAAAATTCTTTTAGTATAATTGATGCCCCTAAATTAGATACACATTTCTTTCATGTTTTGCATATTCTGTAGCATACCACTTTTATACCAACCCATTCAAATAAAACCAATCAAAAGGAGTTTCACATAAAAACAATGCTATTAAGAAAACATGAAAGCCCTGGCTGGCATAGCTCAGTGGATTGAGCTCAGGCTGTGAACCAAAGAGTTGCCGGTTCGATTCCCAGTCAGGGCACGTGCCTGGGTTGTGGGCCAGGTCCCCAGTGGGGGCCATGTGAGAAGCAACCACACATTGATGTATCTCTCCCTCTCTTTCTCCCTCCCTTCCCCTGTCTCTAAATAAATAAAATCTTTATAAAAAAAAAGAAAACATGAACAAAAAAAACAGTAGACAAACAAAAAGAGCAGAACCTCAGTAGCCCATTAGATGATATGATAAATGAAATGGTTTTATATGTTTATAATGAGTTCAAAAGGAAGAGAATGAGAATTGACTATATAAATATTTAAAGATATAAGACAAAAAAATAACTTAATTTAGTGAAAACCGTCAACTATAGATTCAAGAAACTCAACAAACCCCAACAAAAGAAGATAAATATGAAGAAAACCACATTTAAACACATCATAGTAAAAGCACTCAAAACCAAACTTTAAAAATGTATTTAAAGGTGTTGAAGAAAAAAAATACTGCTTATGTACAAAGAACTAGTAACACATATGAAGCCTGGTTTTCTGTCACAAGCCATAGAAGCAAAACATCATAGACAGATTCCAAAGGGATAAAAGAAAGAGAAACTGTTTATAAAAATATTCAAAGCCAAGGTGAAATACAAAATATTTTTAGATAAACAAATCCAAAAATGTCACTAGCAGACATATACTGTAAGAAATGCAAAAGAACAGCATTCAGGCTAAGTAGAAATGATATGAGATGGCAACTTGCATCGATAGGGAAAAAGTAGGAGCATCAGAAATGGCAGAAGTAGTAAACATAAAGGATAGGGTTTTTTTTAAATTATTTTCATCAGAAGACAGCTTTACACTGATGGTTTAAAGCATCAGTAACATTGTGAGATAAGAAATAAGAAATATGAAGTGTGTTTAAAGTAACAAAAAAAGGGCCAGCTAAGGCAGGTAACCAGACTCATACTGTTGTGAGTTCATTATATTCATGAAATGCAAAATAGGAAGTTTAAGTGGGGAGAAGTATAAAGTCTCCCTAATTAGAAATTGATAGTTTAAGATTGCATATTTATTGCCCTAGAACAACTGCCAAAACAAAAAGTTACAGCTAAGAAAAAAATTAAAGTAAAGGGTATAGCTAAGAATTTAATACAACTAAAATGGGCTTCCAAAATACATTTGATTAGCCTACAGAATTCAAAAGCAGGAATGAAGCATTGGAGAATTGAAAGCATAAACAAAGGAAGAAAGTGGTAAAAATAGCAATATTAAATTACATTAAGTTACATTAAATATAAATGAACTAAACACCCAAGTTAGAAGAAAGATTCTCAGGTAGGACAAAAAGAAGCAAGACCCAAATGTGTCCTGTCTACAAGAGATTCTCAATAACTTTAAAGACACAAATAGGTTGAAAGTAACAGCATAGGAAAGGATATACTATGCATATACTAAGAATGAGAAAGCTGTCGTGGCCCTGTTAATATCAGATAAAGTAGACTTCAAGACAAAGAGTACGAGAAATGAAGAGAGATGTTTATAATGATAAAAATGGGCCATTAACTAGGAATAGACCTATTGATCTAAATATGTATACAACTAATAACAGTGCTTCAGAATTCATAAAGCAAAGAGCAGCTAAACTCAAAGGGAGAAATAGACAAATTCTCAATCAAGGTTAAAGATTTTAAGTGTCACTCAGTAAATGATAGAACCAGTAGACTAAGCTTTAATAAGTACGAACATTATCTGAACAACACTACCAACCACCTTAAGCTAAATTATATTTATAGAACACTACAGCAAACAACAGCAGCACACACATGTGGACCCTACACTTACTTAAACATTTGAAATGGACCACATCGTAACAACAAGTAAAATGCTGAACAGACTGAAAAATCAACAACTCCTCTTAGAGCCACACAAGAGGGAAGGACATAGGGCAAATGCTGTTCCCGAGATTGCAGTGACAGACAAGTGAATGCAGGGTGTCTCAGCTTACCAGAGCAGACACTCCGGATGAGAGACCACCACAGGAATCAGTGCCAGGATAGGAAAACCTGAACTTTGGTTTGACAGATTGCTGGAGTCTCAGTGTGGACAAGCCCAAGAGTTGAAAATTCCACAGTGATGCAGTCTTTGGGGGCCCCCACAATATTGTAAGATTTCCCTCCAGGAGCTCATTAAGGTTCCCAGGAGCTCATTAAGGTTCCCACGGTAAACAGAGAAAAATCCCCTTATGCTACCAGCATGGAGAGGGGAAAAAGAACTATTCTGAAATACTTTAGAACAGGGGTCCTCAACCCCTGGGCCACAGACCTGTTAGGAACCAGGCCACAGAGCAAGAGGTGAGTGGAGGGCGAGCAAGCCAGTGAAGCTTCAATTGTATTTAAAGCTGCTCCCTACCACTAGCTCTAGTGGCATTACCACTGAGCTCCGCCTCCTGTCACTTCAGCGGTGGCATCAGATTCTCATGGGAGCATGAACCATACTGTGAACTGCACACATGTGGAATCTAGATTGTATGATTTTTATGAGGAGCTGATGCCTGATGATCTGAGGTGGAGCTGAAGAGGTAATGCTAGCGCTGGGAAGCTGCTGCAAATACAGATTATCCTTAGCAGAGAGGTTGACTGCACAGGGACCATAATAAATCAATTGTTTGCAAACTCATATCAAAACCCTATCAGTGAGTGGCAAGTGACAATTAAGCTGCATCTGGTGAAAGGCTTTACAGTGGCCAGTGAGCTGATGTACTTTGAGTGTGCAGCTGCATCTGGTGGCGGCTTTAAGTCAGAATCCGACACTTACCTTAGTCCACTCGTGGCCCGCCCATAATTTTATTTACCACTTCTGTCCACACCTCTTTCCTGCAGCTCGCACTTACCTCAGACACAGTTCTGGTAAGCCCCCATGCTAACCCCAGCAAAAATGAGTAAAAAACAAATGCAGCTGAGGAGCATCTTTGAAAAGGGGGAAAGACCCAATGATGAGACAGCAGAAGACTCTAAGACTGCCAACAAAAGAAAAGCTGCATTTAAAAGAAAATACCAAGAGTCCTACTTAAACTACAGGTTCATTGCACCAGGTGATTCACATTCTCCAAGCCTGCTTTGTATAATAAGTGATGACCAGCTAGCCAAGGAAACTATGAAACCTTCAAAACTGCTTCATCACATGGTGACCAGGCACTCTGCATTAAAAGACAAGCCTTGGGAGTTTTTCAAAAGAAAAAAAAAAACAGTGAACAGAAAGAACAGGAGCAATTATTGAAGGCCATCACTTCGTCAGATGTGTCTGCACTGAGAGGATCATTCTTAGTGACTAACCACATTGCTAAAGCCAGGAAGCCCTTTACCATTGGTGAAGAGTTCATCCTGCCTGCTGCTAAGGGTATTTGTTGTGAACTTTTAGAAGAGGTTGCAGTTCAGAAAATGCACATGTTCCTATTTCAGCTAGCACTATATCCAGATGAACTGATGAAATAGCAGAGGCACAATCGTTAGAGAGGAATAATGAGTCACCGTGGTACACACTACTGATGTGGACAACAAGGCAACAATGTTTGTGCTCTTGTGATACATTTTTCAGGAGAATGTGCAGGAGGGTATGTTATGTGCACTTTGTTGCCAACCAACACCACAGCTGCTGAAGTATTCAAGTCTTCGAATGATTATATATCAGGAAAACTAAACTGGTCATTTCGTGTCGGTGTGTGCACGGATGGAGCGGCTGCCATGACTGGACAGCTTTCTGGTTTCACTACTCGAGTCAAAGAGGTTGCTTCTGAATGTGAGTCTACGCACTGTGTCACCCATAGAGAAATGCTGGCTAGCTGAAAAATGTCACCTGAACTTAAGGTTTTG
>PVKM010011682.1:0-32847 GCA_004027735.1 Carollia perspicillata
TTGCTCTCTGAGTAGAAACAAAAGAATTCAGCAGTCTGCCACAATTAAATTTTGTAAGACATATGAAATTCCAGAATTCGCTTTGATTTCTTTACTTTATAACAATCCCCATGAATAAATGCCATACTTTAACAAGTTATGGTCAGACATTTGTTTATGTACTTATTTGTTAGGAAACTAAATTTGTAATCTCTGTGTTAATTATAATGTTTTAAATGGGTTATACCCACAAGAACTCATTTGTTATTCACTTATTTAGTTATACATTTATAGTCCATCCTAGATTAAGCTAGATATTTTAATTTCAGAAATGTTAGCACATAGAAAATATTTGAAAGTCTTGAACTAAATAGAACTACCATGAAGAAAGAGGGTAGATAATTTTTTTTTAAAGGCACGAGTACTGAAGCTTGAGGCACCAGCATATGGTGGTCAGGAAAATGAGAGTTAAAGCTAATGAGAAGAGGGTAGTTAAGTAAAAGGAAAATGGAGAGTGTACTCCCATAAAAAAAGGGAGAAATGTATTTAAAGTGACATTGAAATTTGTTAAATGGTGTTGAGAGTGCAAAAGATAATTATTGAGAATCTATCAGTTAATTTGATGATGTGGTAGTTATCCCGACCAAAAAAATAATGTTTTGGATGTATAGTGTGAACAAACCACTGGCATGAATCAAGAAAATGGGAATTAGCAAAGCGTAGATAGTGGATACAGACACAATTTTATATAAACAGAACAGGGAAAAGGAATATTAGCTGGAAGGCAATGTTTAGTCAAGAGATATTTTTAGGATTTTCTTCTTCTTAGGTTATATCACAGTTAAGGGGATAGGTAGAATAAACAGGAAAACTCAGGGAAAGTAAGGAGACAATATAGAAATATAGTTCATCAGTAAAAGATGATTAGATTCAGACACCATGACATTAAAACCTGTACATGTCAAATAGGCCTGAAATTGTGCTATGTCATTGTCTTAGTTCCTAGGGCTGCTGTATCAAATTATCACAATTTTATGGCTTACAAGAGAACTTTATTATCTCAAAGTTCTGAAGGCTAGGAATCTGAAATCAAGGTTTTGCAGGGCTATGCTTCCTATGAAATCGCCTATGAAGTCTTTCTATGAAGTGTCTGGGGAAGAATCCTTCCTAGGAGAATACATCCTTGCCTCTTCCTAGCTTCTGGTCGTTTCTTTGTGTACTTAGGTTTATAGCTGCATCTCTTTAATCTCTGCTTCCATCTTCATGGTTTTCCTCTCTGTGTGTCTGTGTCCTTTTCTCTCTGTTATAAGAGTACTTACATTAGATTTAGTGACCACATAAATTCTTCCCCTAATTATATCAGCAAAGACCCTAATTCCAAATAAGGTCACATTCTGAGATTCTGAGTAGACAAGGATTTTACTGAAATGTCCAATCCACTATAGGCACTTATATCCAACTAACATGTCTACCATTGTTTTGATAAAAAAATGTTTTTCCCATACCAAATTGACAAAAATATTGACAGCATTCCTTTCACATTATCTAAATTGTGGTATCATACTCACTGCTGGGGCCCAGCAGACAGGATGCATATAAGGACATAAAATTATTTTCTTGAATCCAATATATTGCTAGTTTTATTAATATGACAATTTTGCAAAAGAGGTCATCTCTTTAGTTTCTGTGAGTTTAGAGGCAGTGATTGCCAACAACAGAAATAGAGCAACTGTAGCAGAGAGGTCTGGCCAGATCCCTCCGCAGAGGGGTAGAGGGGAGGGACTCCTGAGAGGGGTAAGGAAGTATCTCTTCAATCCAAAGACATTGGATTGAAACAGCAGCCCAAACTGCGTAGCAGGCTTCCAAACCCCCGGGAAGGCAATGCAGCTCAGGGCACAGTTTAGACAGAGCCTGTGCAGGCTGAAAACGTTGGAAACACACGTATGACAAGTGACACCCTGTCCCAGGCAGAGACCTGGGACATGAGTCCAGCTAGCAAAATGTTCCACTGGACAAAAAGACCCTACTACAAGCTTCCAGCATGTGTGGGATTATGGAAGGGGGCTTCAAAACTGGAATGTACAGGTAAACTCTCGCTTTTTGCTTCCCCTTGCTACCTGATCAGGGTTGGGTGGCCCAAGTGTTCCTGGATGGGTGGGCCTTGGAGACATGTGGCCAGGCAATAGGCCTGTGCCCCTCCCTGCCAGGAGAAGCAGCGGCAGCTTTGGTGACTGGTGCAGCACTTCAAACCTGCTCAGCGAGGCACATAGATGCACTGGTGAGCCACAGGACGCCATGCAAGCCCTGGGCCAGAGGGCAGAGGCTGGAGGATGGGCCTCTCACCAGAAGGACCTGTAGGCTGCTGGCATGCACGCACTCCCAAAGAGACCTGGGGCTGAACTGGGATAGGGAACCAGCTAAACTATCTGTATTTCCCAAAGGATGATATACTTTTTGATAACTTCTCAATCATGTTGTTTTATTTTTTTATTGTTGTTCAAGTACAGTTGTCTCTGTTTTTACCACACCATGCCCCCCACCCACCCATCCCTGCCTTCCACCATCGAACCTATGCCCTTTGACTTTGTCCATGTGTCCTTTATACATGTTCCTTGATGGCCCTCCCCTTAATATCCCACTCCCTTTTCCCCTCTCCTCTCTAGTAACTGTCAGTTTGTTCTTTTTTTTTTTTTTTTTTCAGTGTCTCTGATTGTATTTTGCTTGCTTGTTTGTTTTGTTGTTTAGGTTCCACTTATAGGTGAGCACATAGGACGATTTTTTAAATGGAGAAGGGATTCCAGGTGCAGCCTTGCACTGCCCTGGTAGAAGGTGGAGGAGTTAATTGCCTTGGGTGTTTTAAGGAAATGGGCTTTGAGGCTGATGCCCATTATTCTTCCAATGTTGTGTAGTTTTTAAATACACAACCCTTTTCTTTTTTCACCATTCTTCTTCCCCAGAGTTTATGGGTGACAAGCAACAGAACTCCACTGGCTGGGTGGTAACACAATGTTTTCTGAAACAGTTCAGCCTGATGGAATTCAATAGATCATTCAAAACTTGCTTATGTTTTGTTCAGGATCTAGCAAAATATTTTCAGTAGTGAGGCACATTGAAATACCACCTTTCAATGACATATTTTTTCTAGCCACTATCTGTCATCTAGGATAAATAAAATGATCAGGATCCTTTGAAAATTATGTTTCTAAATAGTAGTTGATACAGACACACACACACAAACAAAATAACACATACCATATATTAATTTATCCAATGTGTGATGTATAATATAGAGTATATATTTATATGTAAATTAAATCTATTTGTGCAAATATTTTCTTAAATCAACTATCTGCTAGTTTTAAATAACACCAAACACCTTGATTAAATTATCACAAAAACTATGACAAATCATATATTTAACATTAAATATATGCTACTTTATTGGAATAAAGTTTCAGAGCAATTGCCCATTAACTCAAGAAAAACATCTGACATAATATTTTCTAAGAGTGATCACCATCCTCTTAAATAGAAACAGTAACCTACAGTACAAAACTATAATATTACATATGAATTTATGTTCATTTCTTGCAAACTTCTAAAATATTTTAATATTCTCTACTACTTAACTACACTAAGTAGTAAGATATAGAAAATAATGTTCTATATTTTATACATCTGTTTCAGTTTCCAAAGCACTACATAGATATAGAAAACACTAAAAGAAAACAAAAACAAAACAAACAGTAATGAAACTCTTATTCTAAAAGATTAAGGAAGGGAGTAAATCACTTAGCAAATGTCATATAATATATTTCACTCTGCTCAGAAATAGTTTACCTACTTCTCTAATTCTAAGGTAATAATGATATTTATGGTTTAGATTGATATGATACTATTTGCTGGACTAATTTAATATAAATTAATAAAACAAAGATACAACTTTAGGCTATTAAAAATATGGAATCATCATTAATAATAGGGGAAAACCACTTAAACATGTTGACATATATTCTTTCAAGAATATTGTCTAACTAAAACTTAGGACTAAATTGAAGTCTTTAATATAGCCAATGAATAGAGGTTTTTCTGGAAAAAAGTTTTCTGCTAATGATATTTTTAATTAATTGACATAGATGATTCTTTAAGCAACTCTAAAAATAAATGCATACCTTGAAAAACTAAAAGAAAACATATTGCACTTAGTAAAATCAGGCAATAAGCCTAAAGATATCACATGCTTTTCCCCAACACTTGCTTTGCTCTTGTTTGATAGTCACTTTCATCAGAGATACGTAGAATTTCATTTGCAGCAGGATATTTAGTTATTTCCAAAAAATGGAATACTTTTTAGCAAAACAGAATACAGTGTTACTAGTACTTTGAAGAAAGAGAGGTGCAAATACTATAGGTCCAAAGATGACTGCAAGAATTCTGGGATACACTACAATCTTTTAAAAGATAAGTTTTCTTAGTTTCCAATCTCTTTCTGGTTTAAGTCAGAGAATTCTCTTTCTACCCACCAGCCAATGAATTATCTTGACTAGGACCACTTCTGGCATTTTCTCAAGTACCTGCAGTTCCCATTCTGGCTGTAATATATCCCGCAGTGTGGGCAGATGGCTCCAAAAATTTGACTAATGAGGACAGCAGTGGTCTCTTTTGACACATCGTGAATGGGTGCTACTTCAGACCAAAAATAACACTTTTCTTTTCCCAATCTGAAATGTGAAGACTTCTTAATCAAGTGTTCTTTGTAAAGAGTGGTATCTCAACCTTCTCACAGATCCTGCTTCTTTGTAGAATTAGTGATGTGTTGAGAAAAAAACCCTTTTAAACATTGTATTTCAGGACAGAAAGAGGATAGAAGGATGAGGTTCTGAGAGACAATTATATGTTATAAACCTACATTTGTATTCATATCGTGTATGGATCAATGCAAGGCAACTTCTAGCAGTTAGAAAGCAAATAAGCTAGAAAAATACTTTTCCTTGAAGCGAAGTACTAAAAATCTAAAATGTGCTGTATGATTCTCAACCTTGAAAGTATATATCCACAACAGTATAATTGACACAAATTAAGTCTGACAGGTAGTTCAAAGAATGTTTAAAAATACACTCTTCTGCTTTCATAGAGTGTGCTAGGCTGTGCATATGATCGTAATGGAGTAACCTCTAAACGGCATCCCATTTATTTCTTTAATCTCCAAAATTCACTGTGGGACAAAGAGATTAAGAAATGTCACATCTATTCAGACATGTTATAGAACAAGTCAAGTCATACAGTTAGGCATATTTATGATAAAAGGTAAAAACAGAAAGTGAAGTTGAAATTTTGATTATTTTGATGATTAAAATAAACTCTTATAAAAGATCTTAAGTCAGACAACACAAAGAACAAATATCTGTTCTTCAAAATCTGTTCCTTTATGGGAATTTTTAAAAAACAATTTAATTATATATATGAGGTTTGTCAAGAAAAAGTCCAGCCACTGTTAATATTACCAAGAAAGGTTTACACGACATCGATGTAACCTGGCAGCCAAAGAGAGTGGACTGGAATGCACAGGTGTGAACAATGATGCTTCACTATACTAGTGAGTGGGGGTGGTGGATGCTGTTCAGTGAAAAGTATACTGTGTGGCTGTTGCATTCAAAATGACTGAGCAAGTAGAGCAATAAACTTGCATCAAATTTTACATTAAGCTTGAACATTCCTCAAAAGAAACTATTTGGATGATTCCGAAGGCCACAGCTATTGGCAACTAGTGATTGGCAGCTTCATCCTGACAACACACCTGCTCAGGCATCACATCTCATGCAGAAATTTTTGGTGAAACATCAAATCACCCAGGTACTTAGCCACGCTACACCCCAGATTTGTGCCCTGTAACTTCTGGCTTTTCCCAAAACTAAAATCACCTTTGAAAGGGAAGAGATTTTAGACCATCAGAGAAATTCAGGAAAATATGATGGGGCAGCTGATGGTGATTGGGAGAACTGTGTGAGGTCTCAAGGTGCTTACTTTGAAGGGGACTTAGGTGTCATCATCCTGTGTATAATGTTTCTTGTATCTTGTTTAATAAAAACCTCTATTTTTCATATTACATGGCTGAATACCTTCTGGACAGACTCTCTCTACACACACACACACACACACACATATTCATATTCACAATTGGTAAGAAAATTTTATCTTTTTATTCTCACATGTAAAGAAAACTATATAACATATAATTAAAAATTCCCAGTGGCATAGTATGTATCCAGATGGCGTAACCTATATATACCTCAAAAGCAGGAGCACTGTTCAGAACCTCTGCATTAAATATAATTCAAACAAGCAATGAACCAAGACTTACAAAATAATGATCATAAGTAATGTATGTGAGAATTAGTGTGCAACAGAGCAGGGGAGAGATTCTTTTGAAAGGTGATTGTCAAGATTAATCAAAATATATTTAAAAAACTATAGTTTTGAAAATGTATTAGAGAGATTTTCACTATTCACTTCCATATGTTCAAGAATGATGTTGTGCTTTTGTTATCATAGTCAGTTAGTTGAATAAATAAATAAAGAGCCCATTCTTCTGATTAGTGGAATTTAGGAATAAATAAACCTTAGTGAAGTAAGACTTAATTCACCTTTTCCAATTAACTTTGAGATGAAAGAGCAGTGGGGATCCTCTGAAGGTTCGTAAAGAAAAGTGCAGCAGTGTAGACACAGTCAGGATGACAGCAGCTGCTGATCCACGAGCTTCCGTTGAGATAACCTCCTGAGACCCACCTCCACGCGGGCAACATTCTAACTGCCCATCGCCATCCAAGCCCTGCAGCATTTGCTGATAAGAGATGAAGAGACTTGAAGGTAGTTAACACAGCAGAACCTGAATATAGAAGGCGCAATTATTATCAGCTTCATACATCCAGCCACTTACTTATTGAGAGTGTCTTATATTGTAAAATATTAACACCAAGGAGCTGTCCCTTATACTCTAAAACTGCACTTCCACCACATTAAAATGCTTGTTCTTTTACATTATGAATCTTTAATTTTGTCCATTTCCCACACCACTGATGTGAGCCCAGTATTTTATACTCACTTATATAGTTCATTAATAATTTGTTATATAAATAATATTACTATAAAATTCTTGTACATGTAATTTTATGACAATACAAAGAGTTTCTTTAGGTTAAGTGCCAATAGGTCATGTATCAGCAAGTTTAATAGATAAAGGAAAATTGTTTTTTCAAATTAGCTGTGCAAATTCATATGCTCCCCTATAGAGTTTATGATTCCTCAGTGATCCATATAATTATCGGTACTTAGTATTGTCACACTTTTTATTGCTTTGCCAATCCAATAGTTGGAAAATTAGGAATTTTAAGTCATTAAGTGGCTCTGCACTTTGTTTCCCCAAAAGATGACCTTGTAAATATTTGTAAGAATTTTCACATAGCTATGCTCACTGTAGAAAGCTTTTGAATGTCATGGTACTAATTTTGTGCTATCCATATATATACATACATACACACACACAAACAGGTACACAGGTATATGTATTCAGGAAACACTGTATATTTGAACTCAGAAAGAATGTTTTTTTCTTATTTATGTTCCTCAGGGAGTACATTTCTTATATAACCCAAAAGATAGGAGTTCAATAAATAAATACCTATTAATTAAGATATCAACTTGAAAAGGCCTGTCATAAATATTACTTCTAATTTCAAGAAAAATACAAGGAAAACATATTTAAATTTTCCCAAGATAAACATACTTTAATATAACTCTTCCCACAAGAAACTTAAGCATGCAAGTAAGAACATGACTGTCTCTGTTTAGTAGAGTAGTCAAACAAAATAATAGATTAAACATTTTGTAAGTAGGTGTCACAATTTGAAGTGCATATTTGTACAGATTTTTAACTAGTAAGACACTTAAACACTTGAGTTAATAGGAAGCATTAATGTTTGTATTTTATAGCTAAAGAAACAATTTCAGGCAGGTTGAATTTCAGAATTACATAGTCCCTAAATGTCAGCCTACCAGTAAATGTCATCTGACTATCTATTATCTATCTTACTGTCTGTCTTATTGAGGTATAATGTATATGTCACAAAACTTAGCCTATAGATTTCTACAAGTTAGATTTTTTTAGAATTTTCACAGATTTGTGCAATCATTATTACTATCTAATTTTAGAAAACTTTTATCAACCAAAACGAAATCTCATACCCATTAGCAGGGATTATGACTAGTTGGGAATATGACTCCATATTCCCAACACTATTAACCCTTGGAAAAGATTAATTTGTTAAGTAGCATATTGTTTGATTTCTACATATTTACGAGTTTCTTAAAATTATTTTTGTTATAGATTTCTCATTTAATTATGTATGTGTCAGAGAACACACTTCGTACAATTATTTATGTGTGCAATTTAGCCTAATGTATGGCCTATCGTGGAGAATGTTTTATGGACTTTTGAGATGAAGTGTATTTTATTGTTGGTTACAGATATCTGTTATGTCAGGTTAGCTGGTAATGTCGTTCAACTCTTCTATTTCATTGTTTATCTTTCTCTAATTACCCTATCCATTATCAGAAAAGTTGCATTGAATTCTCTTCTCCATCTATTATTGTTGAATTTTCTATTTCTCTTTTCAATTATGTCGTGTTTTGATTCATAAATTTAGAGCTTATGTTGAAGGGTAAATATGTATTTGAAATTATTTCATCTCATTATCATAAAATGTACTTCTTTATCTCTAGTAATAATATTTTGTTTTCAATTCTATTTTGTCTGTATTGGCCCATGTTCTCTTTTTATTGCTGTTTGCCTGCCTGATCTTTTCTCCATCCTTTCACTTTCAAATTATTGATGCCTTTGAATGAAATATATGTCTCATAGATATCATATGCTTGAGGGATTCATTTTTTATTATTCTACCAATGTCTGATTTTCTACTGGAATTTTTAATTCTTTTATTTTTAATATATTTATTTATAAAGTATGGCTAAACTCTGCCATCCTGTTATTTGTCTTTTATATGTATTTTGTGTTTTGAGTTTTTATTCACCTATTTTTCTATAACTGCCCTATTTGTGTTAAATAGAAAGTTTCTGTTGTGTTCTATTTTAAGATCTTTGTTGTTTCTTTTAATATATTCTTTTGAGTTACTTTTTTAGTAATTGTCCTTAAGATTAAAAACATCATGCCTTAAAATAATCTAGTTTGATTAATACTATTAATTTTATTTTATTTTGTTTTGTTTAAAGTTAATTTAATATTAAATTAATTAATTCATTCTTGCAATTTCTTAAGTATATTTTATTAATTATGCTATTATAGTTGCCCTATTTCCCCCCATTTTTTCCTTCCACTCTGTGCACCCTCTCCCACCAGCATTTTCTTCCCTTAGTTCATGTCAATGGTCATACATATAACTTCTTTGGCTTCTCCATTTCCCATACTATTCTTAACCTCCCCCTGTCTATTTTGTACCTACTGTTAATGCTTCTTATTCCCTATTACTTTTCCCCCATCCTGCTCCCTGACAATCCTCCATGTGATCTCCATTTCTGTGATTCTGTTCCTGTTCTAGTTGTTTGCTTAGTTTGTTCTTGTTTTTGTTTTTTCTGGGCTCAGTCGTTGACAGTTGTGAGTTTGTTACCATTTTACTGTTCATATTTTTGATCATCTTTTTCTTAGATAAGTCCCTTTAACATGTCATATACTAAAGTCTTTGTGATGCTGAACTCCTTTACCTTGACCTTATCTGGAAAGCACTTTATCTGCACTTCCGTTCTAAATGATAACTTTTCTGGATAGAATAATCTTGGATGTACGTATGCCCTCGCCTTTCACAAATTTGAATACTGCTTTCCAGCCCCTGCTTGCTTGAAAGTTTTCTTTTGAGAAATCAGCTAATAGTCTTATAGGAACTGCTTTGTAGGTAACTGTCTCCTTTTCTCTTGCTGTTTTTAAGATTCTCTCCTTATCTTTAATCTTGGATAATGTAATTATGGTGTGCTTTGGTGTGTTAATTTTAATAAGATACAAAATCTGTGTTCCAATGTAGCCCCATTTCTTTGTGTGCTTTTTTTCTGTGGCTGACATACAAATAACGTCTTCATTCATGATAAACCCACCAAAACAATTTTATAATTATTCTTTTATGTATATATCTTTTAAATCAGATGGAAGACATAAATGGTTACACTTTTTTCTTTTATATTATTTCTACTTTTTTTTAAATTACTTTTTATTGTTATTCTATTACAGTTGTCCCAATTTTCCCCCTTTGCCCTCCTCCACCTATCCCATCCCTGGCTCCCACAGTCAGTTGTCATACTGTTGTTCATGTCTGCGGGCCATTCATACATGTTCTTTGCCTGGTCCCTTCCCCTTCTTTCCACTATTATTACTCTACCCTCACCCTGCTGGTCACTTTCAGTCTGTTCCATGTTTCTATGCCTATGGTTCTATTTTGTTCTTTAGTTTATTTTGTTCATTAGATTCCTCTTATAAGTGAGATCTCATGGTATTTGCTTTTCACCAGCTGGCTTATTTCACATAGCATAATATTCTCCAGTGCCATCCATGCTGTTGCAAAAGGTAGTAGTTCTTTCTTTCTGCTGCATATTATTTCATTGTGTAAATGTACCACAGTTTTTTTGACCCACTCATTTACGAATAGGCACTTAGGATGTTTCTAGCACTTGGCTACTGTAATTAGGACCACTGTGAACAAAAGGGTGCATAAGTTTTTTTTTAAATCGGTGATTCAGGATTATTAGGTAAATTTTCAGTAGCAGAATCACTGGGTCAGATATGAGAAACCTAGAGCCAACATTATACTTAATGGGCAAAGACTAAAAGTTTTCCCCTTAAGATCAGAAATAAGACAAGGGTGTCTGCTTTCACCACTCTTATTCAACATAGTACTGGAAGTTCTAACTATACAGTGATCAGACAAGAAAAAGAAATAACAGGCATCCAAATTGGAAAAGAGGAAGTAAAACTGTCATTATTCACATGAGTGTGCATTGAAAACCCCCTAGTCTCCACAAAAAAACTACTTGACCTAATAAGTAAATTTGGCATGATAGCAAGATACAAGTCAATATTCAGAAATTAATAGCATTTTTGTAAACCTGCAATGAAATGTTAGAAAGGGAAACTAATAATTCATTTATTTTGTCAGTTCAAATCTATTTTTCAACTTCAGAATATTTATTTTCTTATATTTTTTATCTTTGTAAATATTCTCTATGTGGTATCACATTGTTTTCTACTTAATTGTTTATACAAGGCCTAATTTAAATTTTGAATACATTTATAGTAATGAGTTTACAATCTCTATCTAGCAAATTCAACATTTGAGGGTTTGTTTTTCCATTTTAATTTTTGTTAAATGTATCCCTTTTCCTGTATTTGGGCTACGCTTTTCTATTTCTTTGAAGTTCTCATGACATTTTTTGTTGAAAACTAGACATTTAAACAACATAAATGAACAATTCTAGAAGTCATATTTAAACCTAGTCTTCAGCTGTTTTTCCTATTTGTTTTATTATTTATTTGTTTATTGTCTTTCCTTGACTAATTCTATAAAGTATATTTATGGACAGACACTGAAATCCCTATTCAATTAGCATATTTGTCCACTTATAATTGGACAGTGCTTCTATTAAATTCCTGGTGCCAGTAAGTCTCCCATTATTGGCTGAGGGGTTCTTTGTGTGTGTTGGGTCATGTTTTCCATATTCAAGGAAACAATTTACAACTCTGTCTCAGCTATGACTTTCTGCTTGTATACATCCTTAAGATCAGTGAGAAGCGAGCATTCTCAGGTCTCTGCTGAGAATGTACACAGCCCTGCACATGTGCACGACTTTATACAGGGTTGGGAAAAAGTAGTGTCATAGATATAAGTACATAAAGCATAGAGTTTATTCTTTTCATTTTTTAATAATTGTATTATTTTCTATGTGAACAAATATAACCTACTTTTGCCTCACCTGGTACCTCTTTGAACTGTGCTGAAGATTTTCTTTTTTATTTTTTTCTTTCATTGATTTCAGAGATGGAGGAAGCTTCATCCTGCATATGCCCAGACCAAGGACTGAACCTGCAACTCAGGCATGTGTTCTGACAAACTAGTGAATCAAACTTGTGAACTTTTGACCTGCAGGATTATGCCCAAGCAACTGAGCCATACCAGCCAGGGCTTGTGTTGAAGATTTTCAAAGCCTTGAATTAATATCTCATTCCCAATGTATCCTTGTTATGATTTTGACCACCTTATATTTGTTCCAACTGGTAATGTTATCTGAGACACTGCAATGTTAAACACCTTCCACTGATTATACTTTGACAAATGCCCTGGGAATAGGGTTTTCCTCACACAGTGACTTTTGAGTCAGGTCAAAGAAAGAAGGGAGCTTTTCTCAGGAGCTGCCATATAAATCAAATAGTGATACATTTCAAAGAATTTGGTTGCGGGGGAAGGTGAAAACATTCTGACCCATCTAGGGTACAGTACGCTAGGCTGTTGGTTTTAATGACTGTATAGAATATCATACTTTCTAGACTACCAAAGAGCCTAGGGAGAATGGGGGGTCAAATATGTCACTGAGCTTAATTTCTTTTTCAGATTTACCTGCTTTTTTAGAACAAACTGTTCAAGAATTGTTGCAATCTTTTGGTTATATGATCAAGTTTTTAAAAAGTTAAGTTTGATAGTTTTTCCCAATGTTGTTATTGCTTTTATGGAAATATAGACATTCACATGATTTTATATCACCATTCTTGAAGTGTTTCATGCCATATTTTAACTTTAATTTTTAAATTCAACCTTAACATTTTTTGCTCTATCACATGGGAACTATGCCAGTGAGATAGATTAGGAAAACTGGAAGAATACACATGGAGACAAAATTAAATGTGCTTGAGAAAGTAATTATTCTGTTGAAATAACATGAACATTTGAGTCGAAATGTCTTTGGTTCAAATTCCAGTTAACTTCAAGACTTAGAAATTTTCTTTATCATCACTGCACATAAGCTATCTCATGTGTAAAAGGGTTAATAACATCTTCCAAAAGTTTGTTGTAAACTTTTAATTATATATATTGGAATTATAAGCTTAACCTCTGTATTAGAATTTCCAAATAGAAGTAATTGAATTAATACTAAGAGATAATAGAACAAGCTTTCATTAGAATTGTTGTAAAAAAAAAAAAAAGCTGGCTTCTACATCTAGATTGCATGTTGCCCAGAAGTAGAAAAGTTTGACTTGTATCAGCAAACTGTACTAGCAATTGGAGAAGCCAAGGATCAAAGGCTTTAATTTACTGATAATCTGGTTTATTTCAGGGAAATATTTTCATGTATAAAATATGTGTTTAATTATATTAATATCAAAACACAGGGTTTTCCCATTGTTAATTAAAACACAAAGCACCTTCAGGATTTTTTAAATTTTTATAAGCACAGAACACTGATTTATCCTGGTATTTCCAATCTGAGCTTTTCTGAATCTACTTATGGATTGTTTGATATTAATGTGACTTGTCTAGAAGCTGAACTTCAAAGAGAAACCAATGTCATTAGGAAAAAATATATTTTTTCTTTTTCTTCCATCTTATGATCAAGTAAACTTTTGATCTCAACTCTGAATAGAAAGAAAATATGTGTGTTTAAACTTTTTTTCTCTTTAAATAAAGACTGAAGGAAGACTTCAAAGAACCTGTCTTACAAGGCATCATACCTTGCGTTGAAGGTGTGATTTCTACAGTCCTCATTTCAGCCCTCAGTGATACATACAAGGTAAAGTGAAAATAGGTTTATAGTTATAAGTGTGCAAAATAGTTTATTATTTTATTATTATTTATTATTATACTATTTTTTCATGCAAATAGTTGTAAACCTACTTTTGTCTCATTCTGTGTACATCTATCGCCAAATGGATACTGGACTGCCTTAGATCTCATGATGTCTTAAAAATAAAAGTAGATTTGCAAAGACAGGATACAGGGTGCAGAATTTAAAGCACCCAGTGCCACTACAAAAACTACCAATATTGCTTTAAATTATGTTTATTCTATGAAACATAGCATCAGTGTTTTGTTTGTCCTTTCTTTCTTCTTTCTACAGAAAAAATAATCAAGTCTAGACAAACTAGTGTTAACATTGCAACTTGAGCAATATCAGGAAATTTAATATATTTGGTTCTGAATTACCAACACCAGGAATAAAGAGATAGGACAGGAGAAATAGAGAGGAAAAATCACATAAAATTACCCAGCAACCAGATTTGTATGTGTAGGTATTTTTGGAAAACCTAAAGAAGTAGACAGTTCTGAATTATGTAAAAAATGTTATTTGAGAATTTCTCATTAGTCTATTAGATTCAGAATGCTAACCTTCTCCCAGTGTAACTTTGAAGTTTTATTCACTTTTTCTCTCTTTAAGAAGAAATTTGATCTCACCACACACCAGCTCCCTAAGCATATAGAGACGCCTCATCCTATTCCAACCATCTGTTGCCTAAACCACAGCAGTAGCCATTACTCAAAATGCACCCAAATGTTCCAAATATGTATTTCAATATTTTTTAAATTTAAAAATGTTAAAAGAAGAAAAAGTATATTTTTGAATGTCTGCTTGTATTCTCTTTACCAAAACTTGTTCCATGCAGCTAATAATCATCTGTAGCAATTCACACTTGTAACTTCCCATGTCCAGTTTCTTCTCTCATTCATCAACTTCTACAGAAATCTATAAAGAAGACCCTCATACTATACTAAATAAATCCTAATAAATGAGTGAATAAATGAGTGACAAGAATACTCATTGCCAGTCTGTGCAATAGACACCCTAGAATCACTAAGTACTATCCTTTCTATTTCCTCTCTTTGTCAAAGTTTGACACACATCTATGTAATTTCATATTCAGCTCCAAAATCATCAGCATCATTAATGGAATTTTTGCCACACAATAGTGAAAGCTTGGGACTTACCCCAGATATGTAGTAAGTAATCTAAAGACTAAATAACTGAATAGTAAGAGAGTAAAGAGATATCATTTATTTATGTTAATTAAAATGGAAAATACAGCTATGGAAAAGATGGTAAGATCCCAGTAGGCTGAATTGAAAGAACATATTTAGTCAAAGTGATTTGTGGTTTAAATATTAAAAGAGAGGGAAGGTTAAAGTAATTCATAATAATAAGTATATTTTAAATTGGGAAGGCTTATAACTGTGCATTATGACAGGTAGAGTCATTTTTTTAACTCAGACCAAGGCAAGGCTTGGGTTTTATCATAAACATATATTAAAGTTAGATTCAAAATTCTTCCCCTTCAATGTAATTAATTTTTCTTATTAACTTAAAATCTGTAAATTTAAAGATGCGTTCTTTCTTTTTCTATTATCCAGCACAATTTTCCAATGTCACTTCTAAATTGCTTCACACTTAAAAGATTGTACTTTTTCTTAAAGGATTCCTCTTTTTGAGATTTCCGGGATTTAAACACTTAGTATTAAAAACACATTAGAATTCAAGCAACAAAATTGGTATTTTTATAATGAGGGCTCTAACTAAAATTAATAGAAAGGATATAATATAAAAACATAAGATTTTACTGTACAAAAACATATTAAACAACAAGATAATTTTACATTTTTTAGGCATTGTTCTGAACAACTTTTTGTAGTTTACAGGTAATTTGACTACAGGTGACCAAGTCTCTCTATTCAATTTCAAGCAATAGGTGATACAAAATAGTACATTCAAATTCATATTAATCCATGTCATTTTTTTCATTTTTATCTTATTTGGCACATTTACAGTTACCATTGTCATAAGTCCAGGCTTAGGCACATTGATATAGAGAAATTTAGCACTTATGTTTTCCCAAACTATTCCATTTACAGTAGCATCCTTCTCCTATTTCCCTCAATGTCAACACATAATTCATTCCTTCATGAATTTTATAGTTATCTGAAATCATCTTATTTATTTATTTCTTTACATGAAGGTTGGAACCTCTTTTGATTTTCCACTCATTCCCTCATATCTAGCAAAGTACCTGGCTTCAAGTAATTCTTTAATGAACATACTTAAATAATGAACATAATTAATAATGAATGGATGAATGTATGAATAAAGAAATAGTCACTAAATTAATCTATGAAACATAATTAAAACAAACTGAGATTGTAGTACATTAAGAGGTAATAGCTAGTTTAACTTTTAACATAATTTCATACAAAATGTTGACTCGTGGCTTAATAACATTTGCCAAATCACAATATTCCAATAAGTCAGACTTCCTTTCCCCTTCCATGCCACAGTCTCTGGACCCGTGTTCAATTTATTACATCTTCTCCCAGCCATATACTTTATTACCTACTTCACTTTGTATTACCTCTGTTTATACTACCATTGCACATGAATTTGTCTCTGCTCTTGACCATTTATAGCTTCAGAATATAAAACAATAGTCAGGTAAGTTCATTTTATTTATGTATGTATTTGTTTGTTTGTTTATTTAATTTTATTGTTGTTCAAGTGCAGCTGTCTGCCTTGCCCCCCACTCCACCCTGAGGTACAGGAGTGTACATTCATTTTAAAAGTATGCTATTGTTCTTATCTTTAGCTTCACTTTTACAGAGAATGATTAATCAATGGCAGTTTCTCTGAAAATATATTTTGTATTATACTATTATAGCCCAAAACTGTGCACAGAAAAAAGAGAAAAACATAGATTAAAAAAAGGGGAATTAGAGAAAAATCTGTTACAAAGATTAAATCCCTTTGGTCCTATGTTTCATTCACATTTTTTTTCTTCTTACATTAAGACTATCTTCCTCTGTCTCTATATTCTCTTCCATATTAACTTACCTTCCCTGTATTTATATAAGAGTTTTCCCTTCTGGCCTGTTAATAGGATGCTCACTCATGCTACAAACTTGTATCTTATTAGCCTGAAAGAATCAATTCATTTCTCTAAGGACCTATATTACTCCTAGGAAGTAACATAGTCTCCTGGAAGATGTGTGATTAAAAACAAATAACAAAACAAAAACTTTGTTTTTTTATTAAATCATATTTTTCTCCAATAATATAAATGACATAATTAAAAACCATAACTTCCAAGCCATGAAAATCACAATAATCTATATTTCCCATTAAACTTTGTTTAACCTTGGATTCAAAGAACTATAGCTTTGAAACAATTGTAGATCACAAGGTCTGCTATTTCCACATGGCTGTAGGATTTGGAAACTTGAACACTATGTCCGCCCAACATGCTCCTGCCCAACATACACTACAGAGAAAATAATGAAAACAAGATCAAGTTCACAGATATCTCCAATAAAAAAATAAAATTATCCTTCATGTATAATACTTTCAGAAAGGAATCATGGTGAAGTAGAGCAACTACAGGCTTGTTAATATTTGCATTGAAGAATATCTAGAATAGGATTCAGAAATTTAAGCAAATATCAACCTTTCTACGACATATGGATCAGTGACTCTCAATCAATACTTTGGTGTTAAAATACACTATTTCTGTGATACAAAATACAAAATAAATTTATTCTAGAATGCAAATGGGGTATTTTGCAGGTCACAGGGTCAGGACACCATATGAAATTTTGTGAAAATAAACCAGACCACATAATTATTTAATTCTAATAGGTCAGCCTGTTAGGCCCAGAATTAAAAATATATATATTTAGTTGAAATTGCAGAAACAATTATAAAGGAGTGGTAAATAGCTAATATAAGGGTTATGGAATGTCAAATATGAGTTGATAGAACTAAGATTAAATTCCAACACTGTGTCCTTGGTTCCTTACTTGTGAGAGCCATGTAAGATAACACAACTATAGCATTTATCACAGTGTTTGAAAAGTTAATGATCAATAAGTAGTGAATTATAATTTGTATTTATTTTTATTTTTTAAGAAGAAGAGAGAAAGGTAGCACATCATGGCAGGTACCAACTTCCCAATGGGTATGAGGAAAGATACGAGACAACCCACTCCATCAGGTAGCTGGGGAGGGCATGTTTCTGATCTGGACACTAACCAGGGCCACTGACTGCCCTTGTCAGTGAATCAAGACCAGCAAATTCTCTCCAAGAGCTGTAGCACACTAGGACAACAGCTGTCAGGATGTGACTCTAGTGTCAAGCTAACTTTTAATTTTTTAACAAAGTTTTTATAAGTTTATATATTATGTTATTATGTCCGGGTATTTTTCCAGATGCTCAGGCTACATTAGTAAACAACAACAAACATGATGTCTTAGAACTTATATTCTGGTAAGATCAAAAAGATAAAAAATATTTTTAAAAATAGTTGGATAGACAGATAGACATGTTGTAAGTTTGTGTGTACATGTGTGTGTAGTAGGTGACCAGTGTTATAGCAAGGATGTCTAGCAAATTTTAAATTGTAATAAGAAAATTTATCATTGGGAATGTGACATTTGAGCAAAGAGCCATGTGGCTATCTAGGGAAAATAGTTTAGGCCCTGAAATAAGAGCGTGTTTTGAACAACAAAGTACCCGAGTTTCAGACTGTATGTGTGAAGGAGAGAATAATGGCAAAGAGGTCGTCAAAATTGAGATTAGTCCACATAGAAATTTGTAGGACAATATAAAGACTTCACTTTGATGAACTGCAAAGCCATCGTAAAGACTTAATCAAAACAGTGATATAATCATGTAATAAAAAACACCCACTTTGGATTGAGTTTTTGTTTTTAGAATAGTTTCTGGAGGAAAGAGGGAAAGCAGTGAGATTAAGAGAGTAATTGAAATAATGTATGTGAACTATGGTTATGATTTGGAGCAGGGTAGTTGCAATGGAGAGGGTAAGATACAGTAGATTCTGAATGTAGTTTGATAACAAAGATGCCAGGATTGTTGATGTGGGCATGAGAATAGCAAATCGTACATGTAAGAAAGAGGGAGGAGTCAAGACTGACACTAGTATGTGAACTGAGCAACTGGAAGAATGGAGACTACTGTGGTTAGAGCAGGTTTGAGAAGGTAATGCCTGGAGTTCAGTATTGGGCATTTCTTGTTTTATATCTAGGGGGAGGTATTAAATTTGTAACTGGATACATGGATTTAAATATTTGGAGGGAAGTCAGGAAGGGATATTTAGATATATGGAGAGTATTTAATTTCAAGAGCCTGGATGGGATATTCAAGTTTGAATACAGATGGACAAGAAAAGAGATATCAGGGTGAAAAACAATAAAAAGGAGGTATCAGGGTGCAGCACCTGGTAACTCCAACATTGAGAAGTCAAGGCTATGAACATGTTCCACGAAAGAGCTTGGCATTGTCAGCAAAGTAGTGAGGGGCAAAGCCTCAGTGAAACAAGGTCAAGAAAAGAGAAAGAAAATGAATTGCAACTGATGAGTATGCAAAACTCTCTCAAGGAAAGTTTATGTAAAAGGCGGTAGTTATAACAAGGTGTAGTTCAAGAGAAGGTTTTGTCTTGTTCTGTTTTGTTTGTTTTCTAAAGAGGAAATGTGCCCTGGCCAGGTAGTTCAGTTGTAACATCATCCCCATATGCCAAGATTGAGGGTTCCATGCCCAGTCAGGGCATATGCACGAATCACCCAATGAACGCATTCAGTGGAAAAACAAATCAGTGTTTCTCCCTCTCTCTGTCTCTGTCTCTCTGTTTCTTTTTCTTCCTCTTTCTCTCTAAGACCAATAAATAAAAAATAAAGAGGAAATATATAGCATTATTAAAAAGGTGAAAGATTTATACCATCTGAGAGAAACCAGAGCATTGTAGCATTATTATATGCTGAGGGGAATGGTTGAAAGTAGGGGAGGGGAATGATAATGAAGAGAGGAAAAAATAGATGGAATTATAACTTGTGGGAGAGCTGGGAATTTTATGCTTAAGTAAAGGGTGTTGCTTTTTAAAAAAGAGTACAGACTTTTCATCCATGGCAACAGACAGGAGTAGGGGATGTATGGTTTATGCCTGGAGTGAGGAAATGCCATTTGTATTGCTTCATTTCCCGGAAGGGACATCATCAGCTGAAGCGATGATGGGGCAAAAGCAGTTGGATGTGGAGTGGGGATGAAATGAAAACCAGCAGGCCTAGGGAAATTTGAAAGTCTCTCTGGCAGCACTAAGGGCTCACTTGATGCTAATAGTCAAGAAATTAAAATTAAGCCAGTAAACAGAACTGAGATTTTCTTTCACAGCTGACTTCAGAAATAGGCAGAGAATTGGCTCTAACAATTGATAAGTACAAAATAAAGCATGGCTGTGACAAGGGAATTGATACTGCAAAACACAGATTAAAATTTTCAACTGTGGAATTGAAGCTAGTTAAGATGGGAAATGAGTACATGGGGGAGATGAAGGGTACCGAAAAAGGAAAGGTTTTGATGAGCTTAAAAATATTGGATTGGTAAAAAGTCTGCATGGATTTTTAACATAAAATAAAATACACATTTTTCATTTTCACCTATAACTTCATTGATTTGGATATTTTGAGTATGTCGGCTATCGCCTGCTATTGAATTCTAGTAGATGGAGGCCAGGGGTGCTGCTAAACATCTTCCAATGCATAAGACAGCCCCACAGCCAAATATATTTTGTCAAAATGTCAATAGTACCAAGAGACTTCACTAACCACTTTTGACATGTTCAGTCAGTTATAGCATCTTCTCTACAGACTGCATGATTTTTTTTGCATTTCAGTTGCACCTTTCTTGAAATAATAAAGCATAATACACCAAAAAGGTTGCATACTTTCTCCCATCTTCAATATTAAAATTGCTGCACAAAAATTAACCAATTTTGATACTTTTTAAAATGCATGTTAATACGATAACTGTCACAAACTAACAAATATGTTTTCTAATGAAGTTAAAGACAACTAAGCACTACTAAAACCATCTTATGGGAAACAACAACAACAACAACAACTCTATGACCAACCCAATAGTGAATTTGGAACCCTGTAGGGGTAAACTGGGATAAACAGAAGTATAAAAAAGTCAGTCATAAAATTGAACTGACAAAATTGTTAGAGAAAAAAAGATCTAGTTACTTAGAAATCACATTATTTTTAAAAAGGATCTATGTGTTTTTTAAAACACCAAGAATTATGGCAGAAAGTATTCAGTAAAACTATAATAGATAATAATCTAAATCTACAGAAATTGAAGGAAAGTAGTCTAGATTAGAAAATGACTGCAAAAGAAGTGACTAAATCCATATTGAGATACCATTTTATAACCATCTAAATAGCTATAATTTAAAAAGAAAGACAACAGAACTTGTTAATGTAAGGAATGGAACTATTATGCATTGTTATGGGAATGGAGAATGATACAGCCACTCTGAAAATAGTTTGGCAGTTTCTTAAAATATTAAACAAATTTACCATATTATCAAGCAATTCTATGCTAGGTTTCTACCCACAGGAAATGACAAATGACAATACATATTCACAAAAAACACTTAAAAGCAAACCTAAGTAGTAGAATTGTTCATAATAGCCACTATATAAAAACCATACAAATGTCCTGCAACTGGTGAATGGAATACTATTCATGAACAAAAAAGAATAAAACACTGACATGCAACATGTATAAACCTGAACAACTTTTGATAATTGCAAGAATGTAGACAGAAAAGATCACGTATTATAATATTCCATTTTGAAGAAATGTTTATAAAAGGCAAACCTATAGAGACAGAAAATAGATTAGTGGTGGCTGAGACTGGGAGAGGGAAGGAGATTGATGACCAACAAACGTGGCAGATCTTATAGGAGCCATAAAAATGTCCTGAAACTGGATGATGGTAAGGATTGCATGACAGAAAAGTCACAAAGTGATTACTAAAAACCATTGAAGTGAACACTTAAAATGGATGAATTTTATAGTATGAAAATTTTACCTAATTAATTTGCTTCATAAAGATAAGTAAAGGGGTTTTTAAAAAGAACTGTAGTAGTTGGTTTTATTTGATGACATGGTGTCTGCCTTTTTTGTGTGTGTCCTTGTTAGGAAGAGGGAGAAGAAAAGATTTGTGTGGAAGCAGTAGTGAGAGAGGGACATCTTTGTTTTGTTGCTAGCTCCTTGCTGTGAGAGAAAAAAAGTCAGTTTCCACTTGAGGGAATCCTTGTCCTCAAGGTAGAGATAGGAGTGAGAGCAAGAAAGTAAAGAGCACATTCAGAGGGGAGGTTCAGAATATAATGAACTTTCCAATTGATTGGGAGTGTTCTAAGGGCACAAGAGAAGGGTTTTAAGAGCTCAAAAGAATGAGACATGGATTAGAAAAGGGTATGTCCACAGCATTAAGGAGGTGAGAATCAGCAATAACCTGAAAAATCTGCTTTACCTTGGTAAATAATATAAATCAATAAAAAGGGTATCATGAAGGGTGAAGGCTCCAAGATTTTACCCTGCTGGCAAGCTAATGAGTTATCCTGCCACTACTTCATAGATGCTGGCAGAAGGCATTAGATTCCTATGTCAGAAACAAAGGGTTTCATTACTTTCAGTCCAGCAAGCAGCACGCACTTTGTGTTCATGCTGGTTTCTCTTGTTTCACAAGTCCCCTGAGAATGATGTAGAGTGATCCAGGTGGAAGCCTTGCATGTAGCACGTTTGTACTACAGGTAAGGAACACCAAGTTTATGGAAACCACATGTTTTATCTTTGGCTACAGGTTAACTGCCTGGTTATTGCTCCAGAAGAGACATTATGCTGGAATCTACATTGGACAATAAATGGGCTTGCTATGTGCTCCAGAAAGTAACATAATATCTATTTTCCAAGACTGTTTTCATATAAGTATCCTTGAAAAGATAGCTTATAACAAATGCCATCAGAGCCTCTACTCACTAGATGTTTAGAAATTTGACACCCATGGAGAATCTTTCAATAAAAGGCAAAATAAAATTCATCCATGTGGTCTCAATCAGATTATGATAGTAAAGTAGAAGAAGGCTATTATAGAGATACAGGGAGGGGTAAAGAGTTATGGCTAAAATAACAGTTTGGAGTCCCCTCTTTCCTCCTAAATATATAGAAGTCAGAGCAAAAGTCTCTGGAAATACCTGCAGCTCTGAGCCACTCTTCATTCCATACAAGTTACAAATTTAACCACTCCTCAGATTAATATAAACACTGAAAATGATTAGATTATTGCTCAGAAATGTTCACTTTCTTTTCCTAAAAAAATATGGGAAATGAAACTTCCTCATCCTTTGATGATGAGTTAGGCCTTATGATGTTCAATAACATGCAAATGGGATGTTAGTAGGCCTAAAAAAAGTAGACATTTGAAACATGCTTGCACAACTGGTTTTGCTTTTTTATAGTCTCTACCATTTTCATGGGAAGAACATCGACAGCAAGTCAGCTGAGCCTGGTTGAGCTAAACCCTGTGAGACAAATGTGGGTTTAGCTGAGGTCAGCAAAGCCAACAAGGTTAGCTAGGCTGGGTGAACCAACTGCCTGCAAAACTGCAGAGAAGTGAGAACAAATGACTTTTTCTTAAGCCCTTGAATTTAGGGATTTTTTTGGCAATAGTTAACAGATATATATGTATATATACTGCTTAAGTGTAGAAAAGGAATTTTGACTGTAGAAGTAGAGGTAGATATTTTTAGCATACAAAATACCAAAAGGAAGTGTAGCTTGCCATTTGAATGACAGGAGTATACTTACATTTTCACAAGGGTCTTGCAGTCTGGGAATCAGCATTCTAGGAGGGGTCTAGTGGTAAGTATACATTAAGTGTTCCAAGTTCTTTCTCTTTTATTGTTTTTATGACAATAAATGACTATTTATTGTATAACTATCTTTTTATTTATTATATTTTATTGATTGTGTCATTACAGTTCTCCCAGTTTTTCCTCCTTCGCCTTCTCCACCCAGCACCCCTCAGTCCCTCAGGCAATTCCACACATTGTTCATGTCCATGGGCCATGCATAGGTTCTTTGGCTACTCCATTTCCTGTATGGTACTTTACATCCATATGACTATTGTGTAACTACCTATTTTTACTTATTAATCCCCTCATCTAGTCTCCCAATTTCTATACCCCATCCCATCTGGAAACCATCAAAATGCTCTCCATATGCATGATTGTACCTCTTCTTGTTCACTTATTTTTTTGTTTGTTCTTCTTGTTTACTTAATTTGTTTTTTAGTTTGTCAATTTTATTATTTATTATGTTATTATTTATGTTTGTTAATTTGTTTATCAATTATTGATAGATACATATTTATTGCCACTTTATTGTTCATAGTTTTGATCTTATTTTCCTAAAGTCCCTTTCACATTTCATATAATAATGGTTTGGTGATGATAAACTTCTTAAGTTTTTCTTGTCTGGGAAGCTCTTTATCTGGCCTTTGATTCTAAATGATGTCTTTGCTGGGTAGAGCAATCTTGATTATAGGTCCCAGTTTTTCTTGACTCTGAATATTTCTTGCCAATCTTTTCTAGCCAGCAATGTGTCATTGAAAAATCAGCCAACAATCACATGGGAAATCCCCTGTAGGTAACTACCAGCTTTTCTCTTGCTGTTTTTAAGATTCTCTCTCTATGTTTAACTTTCGATATTTTAATTATGCTATGTCTTGGAATGGTCTTCTTTGCATTCATCTTGTTTGGAACTATCTGTGCTTCCTGGACTTGCATGTCTACTTCCTTCACCAAATGAAGGAAGTTTTCTTTCATTATTTTTTCAAATAGATGTCCAATTACTTGCTCTTTCTCTTCTCCTTCTGCAACTCTGTGATGCAAATGTTGGAATGTTTGTTGTTGTCCCAGAGGCTGCTTACACTATACTATGCTCATTTTTTAGATTCTTTTTTTTTTCTTGTTTGTCAGATGGGTTGTTTTCTTGCTTTCTTTTGTTCTAAATCATTGGTTTGATTCTTGGCTTCATCTACTCTACTGTTGTTTCTCTATAAATTGTTCTTTATTTCAATAAATGTATTCTTCATTTCCGACTGGATCTTTTTTATGCTGTTGAGGTCCTCACTAAGTTCCTTGAACATCCTTATACCAGTGTTTTGAACTCTGCACTTTGATAGATGGCTTGTCTCTATTTTGTTTAGTTCTTTTTCTGGAGCTTTGATCTACTCTTTCATTTGGGCCATGTTTCTTTGTCTTCTCATTTTGACAGCCTCCTTGTGTTTGTTTCTATATATTAGGTAGAGGTGCTATGACTCTGTGTGTTAGTAGTGTGGCTTAATATAGTATATAGTAAGTGTCCTGTAGGGTCTAGTAGCACAACCTCCCCTATTACTAAAGCTGAGTACTTGAGGTGCACCCTCATGTGGGCTGAGCACACCCTCCTCTTGTAGTTGAGCCTTGATTGCTGTTGTCAGGTCAATGGGAGTGATTGTCCCAGGCCAGTCAGGCACTGTGACCACTGACCACCAACCACCACCCCCTGTGGAGGACCAACTATGCAGAGACAATGTGGTGGTGCTCCAACCTGGTCTGTAGCTGTCCAGTGGGTTCACAGGCTCTGGTGTTTTCCAGGTGGTGCTGGCCACAGTCAGCCTCCATTTGTATTCTTCCTGGGGCCATTTTACATGAGCTATCAAGTGATTTGTAATGACTGCTACTTGTGCTGGAGTTGGAGATTCTTATGCAAAGCCAATATGTGAATCTAGGCTGATTGCTGCTATTGCCTAGCTTGGGATCACTTAGCAAGGAGTACAGAGGCTGGGAGCTCACTGAGGCTGGCTATTGCTTGCTTGAGGGGATTTAGGAAGTTGTGATGCATGAGCCAAGATCAGCCATTCATACACTCGAGAGGGCCCTAAAATTAGATGTGAGGTAGTCTCTGGTGATCTCTAGCATGGGGCCACACAGTGTTAGCCAAGTTGATGGAGACTCTGGTATGGCATATATCTGCAAGCTCTATGGTTCTGTGGAGCAAAATTTAGAAAAGAGACAATGGCCTCTGCCCCCTTTCTGTCTAGGAGAAGCTGTCCCCCAGCTCTTACCTTGATACCATACCAGACACTTCAATTCCTCCCCATATGCCACTGGTGCTTTTCAAGTGGCTATCCCTGTGCTGGAGCTCAGAGAGAGTGAGTTTGAGCAAGTCTGTGTAGGTTCTTTAAAAGGAACTGTTTAGGACTCTTTAAGTTTCTTCAACTGACTCAATTCCCACTGTTTTTTTTTTTTCCAGCCAGGAGTTATGGGGACTTATCTTCCTGGCAATGGAACCCTGGGCTGGTGGACCTAGTGTGAAGCTGGGATTCCTTGCTCCCAAGATATTCCTCCTGAATTTTTATCAACCAAACATGCATGCGGGGCCAGCCTGTTCCACGTCACCACACCTCCTATCACTCTGGGTTATTGTGGTTTCTTTAATTCGATAGTTGTCAGACTTCCATTCAACTGATTTCTGATAGTTCTGAGTGATGGTTGTTCTTTGTTTTAGTTGTAATTTTGATGTGGTTGTGCAATGTGGCAAGCCATGTTTACCTATGCTCTATCTTGACTGGAATTCAATGTTTAACTATCCCAAGCTCTTTTTATTCTGTAGTCTTTAGCATTTTCCAGATTGTTCAAATTGGCAAAGGGCTACATCACAGCTTATACTATATTACATTGTTATTTGGCATTAATGATAATACTTAACATTATTCAACGATCATATTAATAATTATATGATAATAAAAAGTGAAGCTGTGATTATTAAATTTAATGTCCCAGTAAATTGATTCATGGGCATAATTTCATGTGCACTCTGCTTGTGACTCACAAAACCCTTGACTTAGCAACAATCTGTGAGGAAAGAGATATCTTAAGAATCAGAGTCTAGAAGCTCTTCTTTTATTATTATTATTATTATTATTATTTTAATTAAAATTATAAAATTTGAACATAAAGAATTTGATTAAGAAATCTTTCACTTGGCAAATGTGTAGACTGAATGGTGTATTAATATTCATAAATATGTATCCACTGGCACATCATATAAACAGTGATCCAAGAGAGCCCTGTAAATAAACAATATGTAACAAGAGACATCCAATGTCTTATGGATTGATTGGAAATAATTTTAGACAGAAATCTTTATACAATAATTTGTATCATTATAAGACTAATCACTTTATCATTTATTACCTATATGAAAATCTGAAATGAAAAACAGCAATATTTATTCTTTTTTTATATGAGCACCCATTTTTTAAGTTCTAAATCATCAAATCAAATATTCACTTTTGGAAAGAAAAAAGAAAAGAATACAAATTTTATGCTAGACATGTAATTATTATTCCATTTAAACCTCATAAAAGCCCCTTAATTTTAGCATTATTCCATTTTTTCACTTGAGAAGTGGGGAACATCATAACAGTTAAAACTTTTCTATGGTTATACATCCAATCATGAATGCACATTTTTTAAAATCAGTTTCTGAATTATATATTTTTATTTAAAAGATTTTCTTTTCTACATCACTATACATGCTAATTATGTTAGGATTTTTGCAAAGTCACCAACTTGCTCTACACTAAAAAGGCAAATCAAAAATAAAGAAACTAGAAAGGCATCAAAATAATCATAAGAAGCTTTATTAATATTATTTCTATTCTCACTTCACTCATTTAGATTCAAATCATCATCGCACATGTGTAAAATTAGCATTCCCCTTTTTGTTTATTATTTATCTAAATCTATATTACTATAATCTAAAAGTTAGACTTATATAATTTATTTTCCTTTATTTATTTATTTGTTTGTTTGTTTTTGATGGATGAAGAGGAGTTGATTTAATTTAGAAATTAGTTAAAAGGATTTCAACAAGCATCATTGGCACCTTAGAGGGAAAAAGCAAATAAGAAAACGGGGTTCAGGTTGCTAGGACCAGATAAACCTCAATCAGAGACGGGACCAGGAGGACTGAATGGCGTCAGGTGTTAGCAAGCCTTAAAGGAATGTGAAATCCATCTTCCAGGAATGAGGAGCAATGGGTGCTTTGGCCAGAAGAAAACCCCTTCAAATGGGACATGAAAAAGACCATTTTTGCAGTAAAGCTAGGAATACATCGTGGGAAGGTGAGACTCAGAGGCAGGGGAAATAATTCAATGTAAGAACCAGGGACAAAATTTGCCACGTCTGTGCCCCTGGGACTGTTCATCTGGAACCCAGTACCAGCCACCCACAGCAGAGCATGAGGAGGTCAACAGAGATGGCAGGAAACACTGCACAGTCTATGCAACTCTCAGGGACCCATAATGTTTATCGCTGAGAGCTCAGAAAGATATATTTCAATTAAAAAAAATTGATAGAGCAACCTAACAGTAAATACTCCAAAATAAATTCATGAACATTTGTAGGAATAAAATATATAATTGAGGTGGTATTTCAAATGAGAATGGAAAGGTTGAATTAGTCAAAATTAGTTACACTGCTCTTGGATACACTGTTTGCATGACATAAAAAAAATTTGCAAGTCTACCTCACAAAGCAAGATCTCCAGATAAACTTGATTTCAATACAAAACAAAAACAAAAATATAGAGGGAAATATGGGCAAATGGTTTTTGGCTCTAGGAATAGTGAAGAAAGATTTTTAAAAGGCATGACCCCTAAAATGTACAGATGATGTATCAGAGAACTGTATGTTTTGATACAATTTTAATTTAATTTAAATTTAATTTAAAAAATGCTACAATAAAGACTTCCAGCCAAGATGGAGGAGTAGGTAGATACACTCTGCCTCCTCGCTCAACCAAAACAAGGATAACAACAATTAAAAAACAAAACAACCAGAACTGACAGAAACTCAAACTGTATTGAAGTCTGACAACCAAGGAGTTAAAGAAGAAACATCCACCCAGACGTGTAGGAGGGGCAGAGGTGGGCAGCAGGGCAGAGAGGACTTTCTGCAAGGCAATTTGGGGGACTGGGTTGGGCCACGTGGCAGCTGGTGGAGCAGGCAGTACCACATTCAGGTGCAGATAAACCAGAGAACACCAGAGAAGTGAGGCAGACCATGCAACCCAAGGTCCCAGTGCAGGGAAACAAAGCCTTAAACCGCCTATTGAAAACACCTGTGGGGGTTGAGGTGGCAATGGGAGAAACTCCCAGCCTCACAGGAGAGTTCACTGAAGAGAACCACAGGGTCCTAGAATGTACACAAACCCACCCACATGGGAATCAGCACCAGAAGGGCCTACTTTGCTTGTGGGTAGTGGGGGAAGTGACTATAATCTTGCAGAGAAGGGAGCAAGCACCATTGTTCCCTCTCAATCCCCTTCCCCACATAAGCATCACAAAGCAGCAACATGGGATGCCCTGCCCTGGTGAACACCTAAGGCTCTGACCTTTATACATAGCAGGCATGGGAAGACAAAAAAAGTGGCCCAAATGAAAGAACAGATCAGAGCTCCAGAACAAATACAACTAAGCAACAAAGAGGTAGCCAACCTATCAGACGCACAGTTCAAAACACTGGTAATCAGGATGATCACAAAATTGGTTGAATTTGGTCGCAAATTTGATGAAAAAAGGAAGGCAATACTAAGTGGAATAAAGGAAAATGTACAGGAAACCAATAGTAATGGGAAGAAAACTGGGACTCTAATCAATGGTGTGGGCCAGAAGGAAGAAAAAACATTCAATCAGAAAAGAATGAAGAAACAAGAATTCAAAAAAATGAGGAGAGGCTTAGGAACCTCCAGGACATCTTTAAACATTCCAACATCTGAATTATAGGGGTGCCAGAAAGAGAAGAGGAAGAGCAACAAGTGGAAAAGCTATTTGAACAAATAATAAAGGTGAAGTTCCCCAATCTGGTGAAGGATATAGACTTCCAGGAAGTCTAGGAAGCTCAGAGAATCCCAAAGAAGTTGTACCCAAGGAGAAACACACCAAGGCATAATTACATTACCCAAGATTAAAAATAAGGAGAGAATCTTAAAAGCAGCAAGAGAAAAGAAGACAGTTACCTACAAAGGAGTTCCCATTAGACTATCAGCTGATTTCTCAAAAGAGACTTTATAGGCAAGAAGGGGCTGGAAAGAAGTATTCAAAGTCATGAAAGGCAAGGACCTACATCCAAGATTGCTTTATGCAGCCAGGCTTTCATTTAAAATGAAAGGGCAGGTAAATTGCTTCTCAGATAAAGTCAAGTTAAAGGAACTCATCATCACCAAGCCCTTATTATATGAAATGTTAAAGGGATTTATCTAAGAAAAAGAAGATAAAAAATATAAATAGTAAAATGACAGCAAACTCACAGTTATTAACAACCACACCTAAAACAAAAACAAACAAACTAAGAAAAAAATTAGAATAGGAAGAGAAACACAGAAATGGAGATCACATGGAGGGTTATCAACAGAGGAGTTCAGGGGGAGAGAGGGGGCAAAGGTACAGAGAATAAGTAGCATAGATGGTAGGTAGAAAATAGAAAGGGGCAGGGTAAAAATAGTATAAGAATTGTAGAAGTCAAAGAACTTATATGTATGACCCATGGATATGAACTAAAGGTGTGGAATGTGAGTCCTAGAGGGTGTGCAGGGTGGAGGGGAGTGGAGGGAGGAAAATGGGACAACTGTAATAGAATAATCAATAAAATGTGTTTAAAAAATTAAAAAAAAACAAGCAAAAAGAATGCTAAAATAAAAATAAATAAATAAAAAGCATGACACCAAAGCTAGAAAGTAAAAAGGGATGAGCATATTAAAAGCCAGTTAAAATCTTGGGACACAACAAAACACAAGAAATAGATTTTGAACCATATATTGGTTAAGTTCAATAACCATGATATGTTAAGAGATACCTGATCATAATAAAATGATAAACAAATCAATTTTATTTTTACAAAATAAGCAATTAACATGACTGAAAATTCAGAAATGAAATTTAAAAAATGGGGCTCAAGTCAAGATGGTGTGGTGTAGGCAGACATGGATTGCCTCTTCACAAAACCACATCAAAATTACAACTAAAATATAGAACAATCATCACTTAATGTCAGAAAACAAGCTGAAAGGAAGTCTAACAATTACCAAATCAAACTGAATGAAAGTCCAACAACTCCAGAATTAAAGAAAAACACATCCATTCAGAGTAGGAGGTGGGGTACAGATGCAGAACAGGCTGGTCCCACACCCACATGGATAAAAATTTGGGAGGGATATCTCAGGGGTAAGGAGTCCCAGATCCACACCAGGCCGCCCAGCCCAGGGTTTTGGTGCCAGGAAGATAAGTCTCCACAAATTCTGGCTGCAAAAACCAGCTGGGATTGAGTCAGTGGAAGAAACTAGAACTCCAAGCAGTTCCTAATAAAGGAATCTACTCAGACTCACCTATTCAGCTCACTTCCTCTATGCTCAGGCACTGGGGTAACAGCTTCAAAGGTACTAGTGGTATACAGGGAGAAACTGATGTGTCTGTCATCAAGGCCAGCAGAGGCCATTGTCCTTTTGCTAAACCCTCCCCTCACAGTGCCAGTAAGTGGATGCTACATCTGAGACATAATTGGAGGCCCACTCCAAGGCACATCATAATTAAAATGACAAAGGTTAAAGATAAAGAGATATTCTTAAAAGCAGCAAGAGAAAAGAAGTTAGTTACTGGAAGGTTGCCAGATGGGAGGGGGAATAAGAAAGGGGTGAAAAGGTGAGAGGATTAAGAAGTACAAATAGGTAGCTACAGAAAAGCCATGGGGATGTAAAGTACAGTATAGGAAATGGAGTAGCCAAAGAACTTGTGTGCATGATCCATGGACATGAACAATGGTGGGGGGAGTGCCTAAGAAATAGGAGGCACTGGGTGGATGTGGGGCAAAGGGGAAAAAATCAGGATGACTGTAATAGCATAATCAAGAAAAAATAATAAAAAAAGAAAGAAAAATTATCAATATGCCACATTTTGCTATGTATAATGCCCTCCCCATGTATAATGCACACCTACATTGTATAATGTGAATTATACATGGCAATTAATACTACCCATGTATAATGTGCACCCTCATTTTTTCCTCAAAAATTTGGGCAAAAAGTGAGCATCATACATGGAAAAATATGGCACATATGTAATCATGTTTGATCTCAAAAACAAAGGAGCATAAATTAAAATGAGATTTTTTAAAACTGTAAGACTGGCAATATTTCAAGTGTTGATAACACCTAGTATGACAATGTTATAGAGAAACAGGTCATCATGTATATAATAAATGAAACTGTGCTCTAGTCCCAAGTTCTCCTATGGTTATCCAGGGCTTAGTGATCTCACTCTTCACAGGCTTCTAGTGTTACTGAACAGGGGGCCAGCGGGTACAATATACTATTACCAAAAGGACCCCCCACTAGGTTTGCTTGTCCACCACTAGAAATGATGTCTCTCAATGCCAGAGATTTGTGAAAAGGAAATGTTTACTTAAAGCTATACAGACTTAAAGTAGTGACCTAATGTCTTCATTAAAATATCTAAGTCCTTTAGGATCCACAGACACACACAGTCCTTCCTTCTCCTTCTGCCCTAATTTGGGATACTGTATCTCAAGAAAAGAAGTAGATTCAGGCTCCCTACACCATCAGCTGTGTCATTGGCCAGGATCAAGCTGCATGGTTCTCCTCTGCAAAGCTGAGGGGGTCCCCACCCTGGCCACGCCTGTGTGGTTCTGTCACCAAGGCTGCTGCATCTGGGTTTTAAATCCCTGCACCAATCTTCCTCTGTAGCCCCATTTCTGACTCCTCCCACAACCAGTTACACCTACCAGCTTGCCCACATCCTTCCAGCTTTACTGGGCTGCCATAGTGGGTCTGGGTAGGCATGGCCCCATGGCATGGAGCCAATC
>PVKM010011683.1:0-32845 GCA_004027735.1 Carollia perspicillata
GGTGGGGAGAAAATAGACAGGGAGAGGGCAAGAGTAGTGTGGGAAATGTAGAAGCTAAAGAACTTATGATACATGGACATGAACTAAAGAGGGGGAGTGTGGGTGGGAGGGGGTGTGCAGGGTGGAGGGGAATGAAGGGGGGAAATGGGAGAACTGTAATGGCATAATCAATAAAATATAAAAGAAAAGATTTTATTTATTTATCTTTAGAGGGGAAGGGAAGGAGAGAGGGAGAGAAACATCAATGTATGGTTGCCTCTCGTGCATCCCCTGCTGGGACCTGGCCGCAACCCAGGCATGTGCCCTGACTGGGAATCGAACTGCGATCATTTGGGTCGCAGGCCGGCGCTCAATCCACTGAGCTACACCAGCCAGGGCTATTATTGTTATTTTTAATAACAATAACAATAGTAATTCATTAAGCCCTTACAAAGAGCCAGGTACTGTGCTATTATTGACAAAAATAATCATTTGATTTAATCCTCAAAATGACCTTCTGAAATAAACGTTATTATCTCCATTCTGTAGATGAGGAAACTGACGCTGAGAGGGGTGAAGTGACTTGCCCAAAGACAGAGAGAGCTGGTAAGTGACTGAGTTAGGATTTGAGCCCAGCTGTTACTAGTAACCACTGTGATGAACTGCCCCACTGAAAGGGAGCACTTACGTCTTGGAACTGCCCTGGCTCTTACACCTGGAGTCTCTTAGGGTGGTATAATTTCCTGATCCACTCCAGCTCTGGCAGCCTAGGGTTCTGGGATCATCAAAGGGAGTAGTGAAGGGGACACAAGGCCTTCTTGGTAGCGCTCTGTGAAGCACTGCCAGGGCCTCTGTTGCTGAGTTCTTTTCTAAAAGAGTGTCCTCCCCTAACTCAGCTCTTTATGCAGGGTGCAGTTTTAGAATTCCTGGACTCAGCTTCTGAATATCGATTGTTTGCAGGAGCAAGTCAGCAATTTGTGGTTTCCCGACAATGGCTCTCTGTTCTATTATAGAACTGGGCTTGTTTGCATTTCCATTATCAGGCAGAGCACAGACCTGGAGTCTGGCCTACCCTTTTGCCTGGTGACCCAGAGCTATTCTGTGGTCAGGTCAACTGTCCCAACCCTTCAGAATAGAGAACTCAGGAGAGAGAAGGCCCAGCTCTGCTTTCAGAAAGATAAAACCCAAACAAAACTGCACCTCTTGTTCAGAGAAAGGATTGTTATGATGCCTATTTTCTTTTTTTAAATATATTTTATTGATTGTGCTATTACAGTTGTCTCAATTTTCCCCCTTTGCCCCCTCCACCTGGTACTTCCTTTCCCTCCAGCAATCTTCCCCTTAGATCATGTGCATGGGTCGTACATATAAGTTCTTTGGCTTCTCCATTTCCTATACTATTCTTAACATCCCCCTGTCTATTTTGTATCTACCAATTATGCTTCTTAATCTCTGCATCATTTCCCCCATTCTCCCCCTTCCCCCTCCCAGCCAATAGCCCTCCAAATGTTCTCCATATCTATGATTCTGTTCACGTTCTGGTTGTTTGCTTAGTTTAGTTTTTTAGATTCAGTTGTTGATAGTTGTGGATTTGTTGCCTTTTTAATGTTCATAGTTTCTATCTTTTTTTTTCTTAAATAAGTCCCTTTAACATTTCATGTTATACTGGCTTGGTGATACTGAATTCCTTTAGCTTTACTTTGCCTGGGAAGCACTTTATCTGTTCTTCAATTCTAAATGATAGCTTTGCTGGATAGAGTAATCTAGGCTGTAGGTCCTTGCTTTTCATCACTTTGAATACTTGTTGCCTGTCCATTCTTGCCTATAAAATTTCATTTAAGAAACAGGTGACAGTCTTATGGGAACTCCTTTGTAGGTAACTCTCTGCTTTTTTTCTTGCTGCTTTTAAGCTTCTCTCTTTATCTTTACCCTTGGCATTTTAATTATGATGTGCCTTGGTGTGCTCCTTTTTGGGTCCAACTTGTTTGGGACTCTCTCTGCTTCCTGGACTTGTATGTCTATTCCCTTCACCAAATTAGGGACTTTTTCTTTCATTACTTTTTCAAATAAGTTTTCAATTTACTGCTCTTCCTCTTCTCCTTCGGGTACCCCTATGATTCAGAAGCTAGTTTGGAGATGTCCCAGAGGCTTCTTATAATACTATCCTCATTTTTTAAATTATTTTTTCTTATTGTTCTGGTTGAATGTGTATTTCTTCCTTATGTTCCAAACCGTTGATTTGAATCCCAGCTTCCTCCCCTTCACTGTTGGTTCCCTGCAAATTTTTTCTTTATTTCACTTAGTGTAACCTTTATTTCTTCCTTTATGTTGTTGCCGTACTCAGTGAGTTCTTTGAGCATTCTGATCACCAGTGTTTTGAACTCTGCATCTAATAGGTTGGTTACCTCCATTTTGTTTAGTTCTTTTTCTGTGGTTTTGTTCTGTTCTTTCATTTGGACGATGTTTCTTTGTCTCCTCAATTTGTCAGGCCCCCTGTGTTTGTTTCCGTGTATTAGGTAGAGCTGCTTTGACCCCCTGTCTTAGTAGTGTGGCCTATTATAGAAAAGACACCAGTAAATAGTGTGGGGTGGAGCTTCAGGTAACTGTCAGGGCAGGGCTGCTTTCTTCACCGCTTTGCGGCTCTGTGTGGGGGGAAGACATGGAGAGGGGACTGTGCCACTGCCTGTCTTCTGGATGTTTGCCTGGCACTTGCCCATTTCCAGTCTCTTCATCCACTCCCCATATGCAACTGGCACCCTTCAAGATGTTGCCCTGCTGGTGAATCCCAGAGAGGGTGGGTTTGCATACATTCTAAGATCATGTAGGCCCTTTAAGCAGAGTCTTCTGAAAATCCAGCAGTTTCTTCCACCACCCCAACTCCTACTGCTTTTTACAGCCAGAGTTATGGGGATTTATCTTCCCAGCGCTGGAGCTCTGGGCTGTGCAATCTTGCTTGGGTCTGGGATCACTCACTTCCAAGGTATCCTTACAATTTTTATCTGCCACACGTGAATGTGGGACCTCCCATTCTGCCGCCTCTCCATGCCACACTGTGTCTCCTTGGCACACTGTGTTTCCTTGCCTCTCTGCCCATCTCTGTGTCTCCTCCCCTCCTATCCATTTGGATGAATGTGGCTTCTTTAAATCCTTGGTTGTCGGACTTCCGTACAGTTTGATTTTCTGAGAGTTCTGGGTGTTATTTGTTTTGAGGTTTAGTTGTAATTCTCCCAGTGGTTGCACGAGGAGGCAAAACATGTCTACCAATGCCCCCATCTTAACCAGAAGTCTGATGCCTATTATCTTAAATGCACAGTTTGGTACTTTAAAGAAAACAAGTAGGTGTAAATCCAACTTAGCAGTGTTGATAAGGGGGTAGGGAAATAAGCTCCCTCATATACTACTGGTGGAGTGTAAACTAATGAAATCTCTTTGAAGGACAAGTTGGTACTATTTACTGACATTTCAAATATGCAAACCCTTTAATACATCACTTCCAGTTCTAAAAATTTATCTCAGATATTCTTGTACATTATACAAAGCTATATGTACAAAGATGTCTACTCTTGTATTATTTATAATAGCAAAAAAATGTGAGTAATCTAAATGATCATCAGTTTGGGACTTAGTAAATAAATAAATATTTAACTATACAATGGAACATTATACAGTCATTTTTAAGAAGTAGATTTGTAATGCTGAAATAGAACATTCTCCAAGTCGTCCTGTTAAATTAAAACAGCAATATGCAGGGGCAGGGGGAACTATGTATGAAAAAAGAGGGAAGGGTGCATGTATAAGTGTACACATACACAAAAACAACACTCTGGAAGGATAGTAGAAAGTATTAATATTGATTACTAGTATCAAACAATAGCTGTGTGTGCCAAATCTCTTTTGGTTGCATGTTAACAGAAGATGCAACTCAAATTAGCTTGAGGAAATCAAGGAGAAGATATGTAAATGCATTGCCTCAGGTACTGCAGAAGTTAAGAGGAAGTGCTGGTTTCACCAGGACTAGTTTCTCTGTCTCCATCTCTCAGCTTCGCATTTTTTTAAAAATTCTTAATCCCTTTCCTGGTCATGCTGTCCCCTCGCAGTGGCAAGATGGCCGTTGTAGCTTCAGTCTGCACACTCCTAGGTCCAGTCCTATGGGAAAGGGAACTCATTTCTCCCATATCTCAAGTATAAGGTGTAAAAAAAATTGAGCTTTGGGGGCTTTGATTGGCCTAATGTGGACAGTGCCACTGTCAGCAGCGTTGTGCCAAGCATCAGTTGGTCTGGGTGCAGACTGTGTGTGGGATGGGATCTGCCCTGACCAACCAACACTGCCAGAGAATAAGGTGGAGTAAATCCCTAGCAAAAATCAAGGGTTGTTACTGAAAGTACATGAAAAATGCTAAGCAGTCCAAACTGTGTGTTTCAGTAATGTCCAAGGTCAGACATTACCTGGTTTTTGCCTGACACCTTCTCCCACTCCACACAACCTATGCTCGGGTTTTACCCAGACATTTGCCATTCCTTGAACATATCCCAAACTCTCCTTCCTCCATGCTTTTTTCCTGCTATTCTCTCTGCCTAGAATACCTTTCCTTCCCATCCTCCATCCTAAAAATGATAGCCTTTAAGACCATCTCAGACACTTCTGGCCAAGATGGAGGCGTATATAGACACACTGTGCCTCCTCGCACAACTAAAATAAGGACAACAACAATTTAGAAACAAAAAACAACCAGTACCGACAGAAAATTGAACTGTATGGAAGTCCGACAACCAAGGAGTTAAAGTAGACACATTCATCCAGACCAGTAGGAGGGGTGGAGTTGGGCAGAGAGGGGGCAGGGCAAAGCAGTAGCTGGCAGACCCAGTGAGGTGGCAGATTGTAGAGGGGTACAGCACACAAGGTGGCTGGCGGACGGGGCGGTCCCACATTCACACACGATAAACCAGGCGAAACAGGGGAGTGAGACAGACCACACAACCCAGGGTCCCAGCATGGGGAAATAAAGCCTCAAAACACCGATTGAAAACAACTGTGGGGGTTGAGGCAGCAGCGGGAGGAACTCTCAGCCTCACAGGAAAGTTTGTTGGAGAGACCCACAGGATCCTAGAATGTACCAAGCCCACCCACACGGGAATCAGCACCAGAAGGGCCCAGTTTGCTTGGGGGAAGCAGGGGAAGTGACTGAAATCCAGCTGAGAGTGGAGCGAGCACCACTGTTCCCTCTCAGACCCCTCCCCGAAAAACAGCATCACAATGCAGCCAGGTGGGTTACCCCACCCAGGTGAACACCTAAGGCTCTGCCCCTCACTACATAACAGGCATGTCAAGACCAAAAAAAAAAAAAAAGGCCTAAACAAAAGAATAGATCAAAGCTCCAGAAAAAATACAACTAAGCAACGAAGAGATAGCCAACCTATCGGATGCACAGTTCAAAGCACTAGTAATCAGGATGCTCACAGAATTGGTTGAATTTGGTTGCAAATTAGATGAACAAATGAAGGCTATGCTAAGTGAAATAAAGGAAAATGTACAGGGAACCAATATTGATGGGAAGGCAACTGGGACTCAAATCAATGGAGTGGACCAGAAGGAAGAAAGAAATATCCAATCCGAAAGGAATGAAGAAACAAGAATTTTAAAAAATGAGGAGAGACTTAGGAACCTCTAGGACATCTTTAAACATTCCAACATCCGAATTATAGGGGTCCCAGAAGGAGAAGAGGAAGAACAACAAGTGGAAAACTTATTTGAAAAAATAGTAAAGGACAATTTCCCCAAGCTGGCAAAGGAAATAGACTTCCAGGAGGTCCAGGAAGCTCAGAGTCCCAAAGAAGGTGGACCCAAGGAGGAACACACCAAGGCACATCATAATTACATTAGCCAAGATTAAAATGAAGGAGAGAATTCTAGAAGCAGCAAGAGATAAGGGGACAGTCACCTACAAAGGAGTTCCCATCAGACTGTCAGCTGATTTCTCAGAAGAGACCTTACAGGCAAGAAGGGGCTGGAAAGAAGTATTCCAAGTCATGAAATGAGAGGACCTCCATCAAAGATTGGTCTATCCAGAAAAGCTTTCATTTAGAATGGAAGGGCAGATAAAGTGCTTCTCAGATAAGATCAAGTTAAAGGAGTTCATCATCACCAAGCCCTTAATATACGAAATGTTAAAGGGATTTATCTAAGAAAAAGAAGATAAAAAACATGTATAGTAAAATGACAGCAAATTCACAATTATTAACAACCACACCTACAACAAAAACAAAAACAAAAACAATCTAAACAAAGAACTAGAACAGGAAGAGAACCACAGAAATGGAGATCACATGGAAGGTTAGCAACAGGGGAGTAGAAGGAGGAGAGAGGGGGAAAAGATACAGAGAATAAGCAGCATAGATGGTAGGTAGAAAATAGACAGGGGGAGGGTCAGCACAGTATGGGAAATGTAGAAACTAAAGAACTTGTAAGTATGACACATGGATATGAATTAAAGGTGGGGGGATGTGGGTGGGAGGGGGTGTGCAGGGTGGAGGAGAACGAAGGGGGGAAATGGGACAACTGTAATAGCATAATCAATAAAATATATTTTAAAAAAGATCACATCAAACAACAAGTTTCTCCAGAAAACCTTAGTAGATATAAATACCTCCAAATGAATTACTCTCTCCCTCTTCTATGTTTTTATAGAGGTATTTTTGTTTCTATATGAGAACACTTAGCACATTCTTCCTGATAATATGGTGATTTGGGCACCTGACTAGTTTCTCCTAGTCTAAGTTCCTTAGGGGGACAATAAGTTACCTTTATACTCCACACGGTGCCTATAAGAGTATCTTGAATTACAGTGGTACCGCAGTGCTCATCGTTAATTCATTCCAAAAAGCGGTGAGCAAGCGACGATTCCTGAGGCACCTTCCCTTGTGGGGTGGCATCATGACTAGCAAGTGCGATGAGTCCTGAGTAAGCACCGAGTGCTGACACATTTTTTCTTGACAAAATGCAACGAGTACCTGGTTTGATGAGTCTGAAGCTGACGAGTACTAAGGCAGCACTGTACTTATTTGTTTGAGCTATGTTTATGAGGCATCTATTCTATGTTGAGTATTGAAGGAACCACTGGCAACACAACTGGACCACGTTTGCTTTTGTCTTGAGTGGAATGAGAAAATCCCTTCAGGGGCCACTGAGGAAAGACTGATGGGAGGATGTGACAGCAACGAATCCAGAAACTGAACACAGACAGTCTGAAACCACAGTGTACAATCTTAACCCTGTGCAATACCATCATCCCATGGTTAGAGAAGAGGATATGGAATCCCACGAATCTGCATTCAAATCTTGACTCTGCCAATTCCTAGAGTATGAACTTAGGCAGTGTGTTATACAGCTCTAAAATGCCAATGTTCCCATTGATAAAATGGGCATAATATTTCTATCTACCCCATAAGATTGCTATGAGAATTAAATTAGTTAATCCATGTGAAATATTTAGCACAGTATCTGGCACAGAGTAAGTGCTAGGTAAATGTTTCTATTATTATACTTTCCATAAAAATTGAGCTTCTCAGGTATGGTTTAGAAGAAGAAAGCCAAGCAGGGATAGCATAAAATAAGAATTAGATTTCAGGTGGGGAGAAGAGGGAGAAGGAAGTTAAGTAACAGAGCAACAGGTGGGGATTCTGAGGAAAAAAAGTCAGCCAGTGAGAAATTTTGAGTGACAGGGTTGGCCAATTAATAATAACTAACAGTCACATAATGCTTATCATGTGCCAGGCAATTCCAAGTGTTTTCCATATAGTAACTCAATTGTCAGAACAATACTACGAGATACTTACTATACTTTTATAGATAAAGAAATTGAATCACACCTGGCTGGTGTAGCCCAGTGGATTGAGCTCAGGCTGAGAACTAAAGGGTTGGGGGTTCAATTCCCAGTCAGGGCACATGCCTGGGTTGCAGGCCAGGTCCCCAGTGGGGGCCACATGAGAGGCAACCACACATTAATGTTTCTCTAACTCTCTTTCTCCCTCCCTTCCCCTCTCCCTAGAACTAAATAAATAAAATCTTTAAAAGAAAAGATTAAAAAAAAAAAGAAAAAGAGTCCTGGCTGGTGTAGCTCAGTAGATTGAACACGGGCCTATGAACCAAAGGGTAGTGGTTCGATTCCCAGTCAGGGCACATACCTGGGTTGCAGGCCAGTTCCCAGCAGGGAATGCATGAAAGGCAACCATACATTGATATTTCTCTCCCTCTCTCCTTCCCTTCTCCTCTAAAGATAAATAAATAAAAAAATTTTTTAAAAAGAAAAGAAGAAGAAATTGAATCACAGAAAGGATAAATCACTTGCCCAAAGTTCAACAGCTAGTAAGTGGTAAAGCCTAGATTCAAACCCCGCAGACTGATTCCCAAGCCCATGTTCTTAATCACTATGCTATACCATGGAGTGCAAATTGAGGGAGTAAAAAAAATCACGATTTGAGGAAATCATCCAAAATGGGGACCAAGATTTCTGCAGAAAGATGTCCCATCACAGTATTATTTATTGAACATCTATTATGTGCCAAGAGCTACTTTTGGTGTTTACACATATCATTTAATTCTCATAAAAACCATATGAAATAGAAACTGTCATCCCCGCTTTCAGATGATAAACTTGAAGTTAAATAATTTACCCAGGGATACATGACTAGTAAGCAGGGCCAACACAGGAACTCAAGTATCAATACACCTGTCTCCAAAACTGCATGCTTGCCCTTTCAGCAAAAATTTACAAACAAATTAATACAATTGAGTAAATTTTGCTCTACCCATTTGCTATGCAAATTCAGCTACTAAAAATTAGGATTATGAAGAAATTTTAATAGCATGGGAATTTTTCTCATGTTAAGCCAGTATTTAGGTAAATAGGTGAAATATATAGTGTCAGCTCACCTAGGTTACAATATGCATAGGAAGAAAAAGGTTGGAAGGAAATACTCTGTGTGCTTCTGGGTAGTAGAATTATAGGTGATAGTTTTTCCATGTCTTTATACTCTCCTGCATTTTACACATGGTCTACAATGAGCACATAATATTTTATAATCAGAAAATAATAAAGAAAAAATGTTAACCCTTTATTTATTGAGAGCCCTTCTCGTATGGCAATGCTGGTAGGGCTGCAAGAGAGACTGAATGCACCACCAATGCCAGAGTCCTGGTAGAAAAAGAATGAAACTCTACTACCTATGATGGGGACATATTTTGGCAGAGAAACCTTAGAATCTGGAACTCCCAGATTCTCCTACATGTTCTGTTCTAGCAGAAGTAGCCCCTTTCCTCTTGCCAGAAGACAGCAGGCTCTCCTTGTCTGGAGATGCTACAAAAGCCCTAACTGACTTGTCCCCCTCAAACATCTGACCTTTCACCCCATCTGTTGCTAGATATTGTGGACAAGTATCCGCCTGGATTGGAAAAGAACAGTTTCTGCTCTGGGAAGAGATGTCTTGTACACTGAAGGTATTGAAGGCCCTGGCTGAAACATACTGGAAAGAGCCGGGGCAACACATGTAAGAATGGATCCTGAAGGTATCAGACTTAGGGGGACAAAGTACTAAGTTGGACAGAAGAGAAAAGACTGTTCAGGACTGTTGGATATGAAGTGTGAGTTGACATTGATTATATCACGGAAGCAATAACACCATTATGATTCTCTGGTTGGAACAGGGAACTATGGAAGCCAAATGATAAAAGGACTTCTAGCCCAAGTACATTACACAATGGTGAAGTGCATTCATAGATCCACCCTGTGGCTAGCCCAGAGAGTGGAGATTGGTAGAGATATATTTAGCCGATGTCAGAATCTTTGCATTGGTTTCCTGATTTGAGAAGAGCCTCTAATAGTAGAAAGGGCCAAGTGGAAGCCCTTGATATTACCCAGTCAGCCCACTGCCCCCTTCAGGCCAAGAGAGTAAATTAGAAGCAACACTACGTCAAGCAATTGCAAAGATTAGCAACATCATTAAAGACTTAAAGGATTCAGGTTGGTTCTATCCATTATATCCCTATTCATGTCACCTCTCTGGCCTCTGCAGAAAGCAGGCAAACCCTAGCAGATGACAGTGGAATATTATAAACTTAACCAAATAGTAACCTTAATTGTAGCTGCCATGCTGAATGTGGTATCTTCCCTAAACACGACCTCTGGCAGTTACAATGTGGCTGTTGATCTGACAAACATGTTCTTCTCAATCCCCAAAAACAGTTCACCTTTTCCTGGAAAGGATAATAGTCCGCATTCACTTTCCTGCTCCACGCCTATGTCAACCCTCTTTCTCTGTCACAGAGTAGTCTATAGACCCTTTGATCATCTGCCCATCCCAGAGAACAGCAACACTGCACAAGAATGATGGCTTCATGCTAGTGGTCCTAGTGAGCAGGAAAAGGAAAGTACCTTAGATGCCCCTATAAGACATAAGTGTTCCACGGGGTGGGAGATAAACTCCATGAAGATTCAGGGGCTTGCGGTCCTACTAGAAATTTTTAGTAGCTCAACAGTCTTGGGCAGTGGTCCCCAACCTTTTTGGCATCATAGACCAGTTTTGTGCAAGATGGTTGTGGGGCGGGAGAGACAGGCGGCAGAGCTCAGACGAGCTTTGCTTGGGACCTGGTTCCTAACAGGCCGTGGACCGGTACCAGTCTGCGGCCCAGGGTTGGGGACCTCTGGTCTAGGGTATGAGGGACACCCCATCTAAGGTAAACAACAAGTTTTCGCACTAGCACTCCTATCATTGAGAGAGAGCTACAATGCTTGATGGATTTTGGAGGAGGCATATGCTAGACCACAAATGCAGCTCTGGTCCATTTACCTGATGGCTTGGGGGGCTGCCAGTTCTATTTGGGGCACAGGGCAAGAGAAGGTTCTGCAGCAGGTTCAATCTTCAGTGTGAGTTACCTTAACACTACAGCATATTACCTAGAAGGTCTGTGGATCATAAGGATGCTGTGTGGCATCTCTGGAAAATTCTACAAGCAGAGTTGTAGTCTTAGAGTTCTGGAGCAAGACCTTCTGTGTCAAACAACTCATCATTTGAAAAACAGATCCTGGCATACTGCAGGGACCTAGTAGAGAGTACTGTATTTTACCATGTATAATGTGCACCCATTTTTTGTGCACATTACACACAGGATTATTATACCCATGATTATACCCATGGTATGTAATCATTATACCCAGGTATAATGTGCATCCTTATTTCTCCCTCAAAAATCTGGGCAAAAAAGTATGCATTATACATGGCAAAATATGGTAATTGCCTGGCCTTAGAACACCATGAGTGGTAGGTTGAACAGTAGACCCTCAAAAGATATTCATGTCCTAATCCCAGGAACCCGTGAATATTACCTTACATGGCAAAAAGAACTTTGCGGGCATGATTAAGTTAATGGATCTTGAGATGGGGAGATTATCTTGGATTACTTAAATGGGCCTTAAATGCAATCACATGTATCCTCATGAGGGGGAAGCAGAGGGCAGTTTGACAGCACACAGGAGGGGAGAAGGTAATGTAACCATGGAGGCAGAGATTGAAGTAATGCAGACAGAAGGGAATGTGGCATGTACCAGAGGCTGAAAGCAAGTCAGTTAAACTTAAGAGATTAAGGGGTGGAGTGGAGTGGAGTGGAGTAGATGAATGTGAGGGGTTATCAAGGTCAAATAGATAGGACTTGCCAATAATAGTTAGAAATATTTAGCTGGAAGGAGCAATCTGACCAACGGAAACCCATTGGGGTGGTGTGTGTGTGTGTGTGTTTCCTCAGATAAAAAGTATCTTTAGATAATAAAAACAAGAATTCTGGAGGTAGGAGGGATTTGTTTAGCAGCTCAGTGATGTCAGGGCCAATATAAAGCCCTTATTCCTCATAGCTGAGTCCAGCTCTGTGCCTCATGATCAAGCCAAAGGCAGAAAGAATGAAAAAGGGGCAAAATTCGTGGCAACTGTCTTTTTTAAAAGATTTTATTTATTTGTTTGTTTGTTTATTTATAGACAGAGGGGGAGGGAGACAAACATCAATGTATGGTTGCCTCTCGAGCGCCCCCTACTGGGGACCTGGCCCAAAACCCAGGGGAATGTGCCCTAACTGGAAATTGAACTGGTGGCCCTTTGGTTCACAGGCTGGAGCTCAATTTACTAAGCCACACCAGCCACGGTGGCAACTGTCTTTTCTCAGGAAAAGAAAACCTTTCCCAGAAACCTCCCAGCAGACTTCTGCTTAAGTCTTACTAGACAAAACTATGTCATCAGGCCACTCCTAGCCAGGGAAACTGGAAGACCAACTGTTTAACTTTTCTCGATTCTTTAGAAGAAATGGAAAAGGGAGAAGAAAATTGGGAATGGGTATTGAGTTAGTAAGTTCACGGTGATCTTTCAGGTGTAGGGCAGGGAAGGGGAACAACTGTGTGGTTGGTATCATTCTCTGAATGGATAATATTTAAAGATCATGAGTTCAGTTTCGGATATATTGAGTTTGAAGTGTGTGGTAAACTGAATAATGGCCTCCAAAAATACCTGTGTCCTAATCCCTGGAACCTGTGAATATTACCTTCCATGGCAAAAGAAACTTTACAGGTGTGATTAAATTGAGTAGTTTGAGATGGGGACATTATCTTGAATTGTCCATGTGACCCCTAAAGGCAATCACAAGTATCCTTTTAGGAGGGATGCAGAGGGAGGTTTGAGTCCAGGAAAGTGAGAGACGTGACAATAGAAACCAGAGGTTAGAGGCCAAGGAAGGCAGCCTACTTCTAAAAGCCAAAAAAGTAAAAGATTGTCCCCTCAGAGCCTCCAGAAGAAACAACCCTAATGGCACCTTGACTTTAGCCTTAGACTGATTTTAGACTTCTGATCTTCAGAACTATAAGAGAATAAATTTGTGTTGTTTTGAGATTGTACTTTAAGTCTGTGGTAATATTATAACAGCTGTAGGAAATGAAAATGTAAGATGTCTTTAAAACACCTAAGAAGTGTCAGGTCGGCTGTTGGACTGAAGGTCTAGAGTGAAAGAAGACTGACGTCGAGACATAAATTTGAGTGTCATGTTCACGTGGTTGGCATTGGAAGTTGTGGGAAGGCATAAGCTCATATGGGGAGAGTGATGCTGTCTACTACCCCCTGTGCATCTTTCAACAAGGTACTCAACTTCTCTGAAACATTATTTATAGAACATTTATTCTATGACGGTATCATATCAAGCAATTTACATGCATCCTCATTTAATTCTCACAACCACTTTATGAGGCAGACACCACTTTTATCTCCTATTTACAAAAAAAGGAAAACGAGGTTAAGAGAGATTTGTCATTTGTCCAAAATCAGAGAGTACATGAGTGAAACAAGACTTAACTCCATTCCTTGTGCCTTGGCCCCTATGGCCCAGGTGCCAGCAGCACTGACATGATCCAGGAGTGTGTTAGGCCTACTGAATCAGAATCTGCATTTAAACAAGACCCCCAAGTTATCTGTACAGTGAGTGTGAGAAGCACTAGATTCTAGCCTGCCTCCAGAATGGACTCCATCACTCGGGCATGTGCTGCACCAAGACCCTAGTTCAGAGCTGTAAAAGCACGGAACGTGTTTCACCTCTGCATCTTTGCTCATGCCATTCTCTGCCTGGAGCTCATGCTCCTGTTGTAACTCTCACTACAATTCTGTCTCCTCCTCTAGCATGGGAAAGTCTCTAGGAGAGACAGTTCTCCAACGCACTGGTATTGATACCCCGACGCCGGGCAAAATTAAGACCCGGAGCAGGCTTGTACTGCTCCGGGTCTTACTACTTGTACTTAAGAATGAAGTAACGGGGTGAATGGAAGAAGGGGGAGGCAAAAAGAAAAAAAAAGTGAAGTAATCAACGAAACTTAACTGGTCCCCGCAGAGACCCGCGAAGGAGAACCGAGCAACACCAACTCACGAGTGACGTAAATGACGCTGAGCGGGAGGTTTAAATGGTGGAACGGGAACGCTGACATCCAGGGGGCGGGGCAGCTTAGCGCATGCGCGCAGCCCACGGCTCCGGCTCAGACGACCTTCCCCGCATGCGCGGGAGCCCGGATGCGGACCTTGTTGGTAGAAGGCGAGGTTCGCGACAGTAATGGCGGTACTCGGTTTTGCAGCAAGTGGTGGCAACTGGTTTTCGGCATTGGTACTCGGGGTGACTCTTCTCAAATGCCTTCTCATCCCCACCTAGTAAGGGGTCCACACGGCCATGGGCTGGGCAAGGAGGCTTGCGGTCGGTCAGGGCGGGAGAGAGAAATGTGGATGACCCCGAGTGTGAGAAGGAAAGGGAACTTGAAAGTTGTGTAGCCACCGCTCAGCCTTTGCTAAGCCTCACAGACCACCGATTGATTGTTATTTGAACTTAGAACTAGATGTTAGCCCTGGATGTATGGGTTTCGGCCAGGCCTTGTCTTTTAATGTTTCTGAGCCTCAGAGTTCTCATTCTTTTTTAATTTTATTTATTTATCTTTAGAGGGGAAGGGAAGGAGAAAAAGAGGGAGAAAAATATCAATGTATGGTTGCCTCTCATGCATCTTCTGCTGGGAACTGGCCTGCAACCCAGGCATGTGCCCTGACTGGGAATCGTACGGCGTTCCTTTGGTTCACAGGCCCGCACTCAATCCACTGAGCTACACCAGCCAGGGCAGAGTTCTCATTCTTAATATGCAGATTAAGTACACACACCTCCACTATTCATTCAGCTAGTGTTTTGTATGTTTCCTACTGTGCTAGGCACTGTTCTTAAGTCCTGAAGATGCAGCGCATAGGAAGACATTTCCAGTTTCCCCAGGTGGAGGTGGTGGAAGCAAACACAAAAGTTTCAGGTTGTGACTATGGGGCAAGGCTTTCCTTCTCTTTTAGGAGGGGATGTTTTGAGTTAAAATCCGAAGATTGAAAAAGAAGCGATGTGAAAATCAGTTTAGGCATGGGAAAGAACAAGTGCAAAGGCCATGTTAGGAACAGAAAGTGGCCATTGTGGTCCAAGAGCAGTAAGTGAGGAGGTGAGTGGCACAGGATGAGGGAGGCAGAGGTCAGATAACACAGGGTTAGACTGCAGTATGAAAAATGGATGCAGAGCCAAGACTGAGTGTGGAAACCAGTCAGGAAGCATCCACCAAGTGGTAATGTGTATACAATGGGTACTCGGTATTTATTACATTCACTTCCATCTTGTGTTCATCCTTGCCAATTTTTCTTCCTTGACTTTTCCCCTCATTTCTTCTTTTCCCTCCCCATTTAGGGTTTGGTTTATTGGTATCCTTTGGTTCAAGTTCTTGATGACCTACCTTTTGTTGATTTGAGTAGGGAAGATTTGTATGTGTAGAATGTCCATCTATACTGATGCATATTTGTAATTTACATAAGCAATAAAATGTAAATGTAAGTTCAGCAAAATGACTTAATAGGAACCTGGGAAAAGAAGGGGTTGATCTCTTGGACCTTCTGCATAACTGAAAGCAAATAAACATCTTTCCATTTGTTTAAAAACAAATTGGAAAAATCCAAAATGTAGGAAATTCCTTTCAAATCAATCAAAGAGATTTTTTTTAAACTGTAGGTTTATGCATGTAGGGTGATGTTTCTTGCTTTTGTTTCTTCAGCCTAGAAATGTGTCTTCAGGATTGTTATTTTCAATACTGCTCTTAATACTGATCCAGGATTACGAACATATGTAATTGTAGTTGATACTCTGCTTCTCAAACTGAAAACCCCTGGGACGTGAGATAGAAGCTATATGATAAATGTAAATGTATTAAAGTGTATACTAACTGCTTTATTATGTACTAGTTACTGTGGCTAGGCACTAGAGGGAAACACAAAATGGATGTGGCCTTTAACCCTTTAAAGGGTATAGTTTAATAAGGATAACAGTTCTAGAAACAAATCAATGCAAGTGTGTAATTACATAACCATAAATGTGTTAAGTGTTACGAAGGAAAAGAATAGGATCCTATAAGGGGACTAACACTGGGGACTTATCTTAGATCGGGTGTTGGGAAGGGCTCTGAAGCACCGACACAAATGGAGGTGTGAAGACACACCCAATACCTGTCTTTTGATAAACATGCATGCATTTCTGTTGACTATACTACATGTACCTAGAAATGAAAGTGCTAGGTCACTAGATCAGTTTTAAATTGAGATTTTGAAGAATCCGTAAGAATTCAGGTGACATTGTCAGTAGGAAGTTGGTCAGCAGGAAGTTGGAGATGTCTGCCTCTATAATTCAGGAAGAGACTGAGGTTGTATATTGTGATTTAGGAATTATTATACAATTGATAGTGGAAGCAATAAGTGTGAATAAGATTGTCCAGTAAGTTGCATTAAAAGAGGACCAAGAACAGAACCTAGGAGAACATAAACACATAATATTCATCAGTTTTGGTGAATGTTCGAATGGATAGCAATGAAAGAGACTTAGAAGGAGTTGGCTAAGAAACTCAGAAGAGGGTTGTCACTGGGGAAAGGTTGTGTAAAACTTGGAAAGTGTAAATCGGGTTTTACTGTGGGACTCTTTGACATTGGTGAGTGGTTAATTCAACAAGAATGTATTGACCTTATCCATGCATCAAGTGTTGTTCTAGACGTGGAGAGGAGGTACTTACCCTTAAGTAAGGAAAATTTACATTAGAAAGGGAGCCTATATCAGAAAGAGCGCTATAACAGAAATAACAGAAATCACTGCCTAGCAGGGCAACCTGTGTTTACCAGACATTGTTCTCACCTTCCCACGAATTGCCTTTCTGCCCTTGAAGACTCAGATCCCTGCCCCTTAGCTGAGGATGGTACGGAAGGCTCAATCATCGGGTGCCTTTTGAGTACCATATTTTTTTCATACCTTTTGGGACTCTTGTACGTACCTCATTTATTAAAATTGGCTTTTTTGCCATGACTGGTGTGGCTCAGTGGGTTAGGCATCATCTCACACCCTGAAAGGCTTGGGTTGGGGACCTGCCACAGGCAACTGATAGATGTTTCTCTCCCTCTCTTTCTCCCTTCCCCTCTCTCTAAAAAGAAATTTTTTAATCCTTCGAAAAATTTTAATTGGCTTTTTTCTCCTATTAATCTTAGGTCAATTTAATTCTTAGATCAGCCACAGAACCTAGAAGGTTATAAGGGGAAATTTTTCCTCCCCTACATGGGAGATGCTTGAGTATATTCATACATAGTGAGGGAGAAAACAGGAAATGGAGATTTTGGCAACATGGGAAAACAAGGCAGGAGCCTTTTCCACCTTCATTGTCTAATGAACTCCTACTCATCCTTGACAATCCATCCAGCTTGTATATGAGGGCTTTTCCAGTAATGAATCTTGTTAGAAGTCTTTGTGAATAAAAGTTAGTCACCTCCAAACAACAGCCTGGGGGCCTTCCTTCAGAAAATGTATGGGCTCTTGGTCAGCCCTTTATTTTTACTTTTTAAAAGATTTTATTTATTTTTAGGGGAGGGAGGGAAAAAGAGAAGAAAACATCAATGTGTGGTTGCCTCTCACATGCCCCGCTACTGGGGACCTGGCCTGCAACCCAGGCATGTGCCCTGACTGCAAATCAAACCAGTGACCCTTTGGTTTGCAGGCCTGTGCTCAGTCCACTGAGCCACAGCAGCCAAGGCTAGTAAGCCGTTTAGATAACTCTGAAACCCTTTCACTTGAAGTTTCCCAACTTTTCCCAAAGGAGGTCTGGCTTCCAGATAAATGAGATGTTTCAGGATTATGTATTGCCTCTTAGTTTCTTTAAAAAATGGTGAGCTGTCATTATGTAGGGGTGTTGGTCCATTAAAAACATAATGTGAAATGTCAGAAATGTGAAATTGGTAAATGTTACAGAATTTCATTTTATTCATCTGATTGTTTCGAATAGCCATTCCACAGATTTTGAAGTACACCGAAACTGGCTTGCTATCACTCACAGTTTGCCAATATCACAGTGGTATTATGAGGTAAGTTTTAATTTTCACCTTTTTTGTTTTTGGGTTTTTTCAGAATGATGTATGAATCATAAAGTATTATAGATGTTAAAACAGTTTTCCATGTGATCATAAGTCAAATAAATCTTTATAAAAAGCGCGTTCTTTCCTCAATTCTGCCCACTAGCACTGTCAGGGAGTCCCTTCAAAAAGAGTTTCCCAAATGGTAAATCAGTAATTATATTTGTCACATGCTTTTTGAAAGCACATTGGATTGGGACAATAAAAAATTGGTTCTAGGCCTGGCTCTGCTACAGTGTATTTCATTTGTCCGAGCCTTAGTTTCGCATCTGGCAAAGGAGGATTTGGGATGAATTATGTCTATGGCGCTGTCTTTCCCTAATGTTTTACAATTTATGAGGGAAGGAACAATCAAATGTGATGTGTAGGCATCTTGTAATACACGAACCATTCTCTTCTATTATTTATAAAAACCATGTCTGTATTTTTATTTCTGGTAGAATTATTAAACGGCATATGATACTCATTTTACATATGGAAATTAAGTAAGTCTCTGAGACAGAACTTAAACCCAAGATAGCGCTATGTCATAATCAAGTTTATTATTATAAGGTTTGAGATTAATTTCTTTTGAGCTATAGTTGACTCTAAAGAAACTGAAGATCATACTTGGGATATAGGTTCTGATGTTCTGCTCAGTGTTAACATAGAAATTTCTCTATCTGTGGTGTATTTTAAATGCAGTTTCATGTGCTTTTTTAAAAACCTGAGAATCTTCGCACCCCCTTTGTTTACTCAGTTACTCAGGGTATGTTCTACCTTCGATTTGTACCACAGGCAACTTCAGAGTGGACTTTGGACTACCCCCCTTTTTTTGCGTGGTTTGAGTATGCCCTGTCACATGTTGCCAAATATTTTGATCAAGAGATGCTGAATGTCCACAATCTGAATTATAACAGCTCAAGGACCATTCTTTTCCAGAGATTTTCCGTCATCTTCACAGACGCACTCTTTGTGTACGCTGTGCATGAGTAAGTCTGAGAATGTCATTTTGTGTGGAAGGTGTTGAGAAAATAATTATATTATGAACTTTACAACTTATTTGGGGGAAACAAAGTTCATATAATAGCAAATTTTAGAACAGTCCAAACTGTGTTGTGTTTTAAACTGCACAGTGAATCATTCCAGTAAGCAGTCTACTTGAATTTTATGGAAGAAAATGGAGAAAGTGGGGCTATAAGGCCGAGTAACTCCTGTTTGACATCCTAACTTTCACCTCGCAAGAGGTGCTTAGGACCTCACAAGAGTTGGAAGGAAAGTGATTTGTAATGCACTTCTTTCAATGCAGCTGTTTGAATTCAGGCTCCCAGGGAACAGGCAGAAAGAGAGCGTGAGTAGAACTCAAGTCCATCTTCAGTGTAGAGAGAGCAGTGTAGAGAGTGTAAGGTAAAAGTCGTTGAGATCTGTGTGCCAGTTCCCAGAACCAGGCACTGTGTATGAATTAGTAACTGACTTCATTTTCTCGATTACCTTGTAAGGTCCCTATCTCTCAGGAAACAGGCTCCTTAGGGGAAGGCAGGCATCTTTTGCTGCTCTTTAATTGCATCTTTATTGTGTCTCTTTTTTTATTGTATAGAATATGCCTATACTCAAGTGAAACACATTTTTTAAAAATTTTAGTAGACTAATACATCCTCATTGTAAAATTTTGGAAAACAGAAAAGCACGTAACACACACGAAATAAAAATGGCCTGTACTCCTCCCTCTACAGCCTTCGCCCTCAGCAGTCTGGTGCCTGTTATTTCAGCTTCTTTTCTGTGTCTGAATATAATCTTTATAAAACAAGAATGGGATCACCGATATTGTCATTTGTAGTATGTATATCTCTACCTTTAAATAACGTACATTTTTACAGAGGGTTTTTTAAATTACTTGGACCATCAGGAGATACACATTCCTGGCTCTATCTTTTTTCCCCTCTGCCACCCCCTCCTGAACTCTGGAAGCTCTATTCTTCACGTGGCTGGTATGAGGATATATAATTTAGAGCGCCACATCATCCTGGTCTGCATTTTTGTACCCTTAAGGGCTGAAATAGGGTGTGCCCTCTCAATTTTCAAAATCCTTACTTTTGAGGTTTTGATAGCAGGGATTTTTTTTGTTGTTGTTGTATTGGGGTTGTTTTTGTTTTGTTTTGTTTTGTTTTTTATTTTATTGAGTGTAAAGACTTTGTTTCAAAGCAGCACAGCTGAGAAAGAGACATGGAACCATCCCTGAAGTCTTTGTTTCTACTATCACCTTTTAAAGCAGTCAAAAATGGCACGGACAGCTTTGTGAGGGACAGCTAGTAAATGCCCCAGAGTGTGTCACGGTGTGCCCTGTAAAGGCAGCGTGATGTTCTAATGAAGATCAAAGTTGCTTCTGATTCCTTCCTGGTTTTTCAATGTAGGTGCTGTAAATGCATTGATGGAAAAAAAGCAGGTAAAGAACTTACAGAGAAGCCAAAGTTTATTCTGTCAGTGTTACTGCTGTGGAACTTTGGGTTGTTAATTGTGGACCGTATCCTTGACATATGGAATTCTATTCCCTTACTCTGTTATATGTTATAAGATTAATTTTTTCTCTCATGGTGATTCTGATACATGAGCTACTTTAGACATGCGCATGGGGTGGGGGTGGGTTCCCAAAACTAGTCTCCCCAACTTCGCTGGACTCTGTTACAGAGAACTTTGTCCCTGATAACTTAGTGGTAATACACGAGAACCAGTTAAACCAAAAGTAAAGCAATATAGTAGGATTTGTTAACTGTCTTTAAATTAATCTAACACATAGTTATTAAACAGCTTTATAGCACATTATTATACTACCTTTTATAGGAAAGGGCATATCATAGTGTTGCATATGGGAACAGACAGGTCTTCATGCTTTCCTGCCAGCTTGGCTGACCACAAATTAACAAGCAAAGTTCTAAAACCCTAATAATAGAAGCCTAATTTTTTTACAGTTTTCATAGAAGTAGCCTGGCATGGAAGGAAACACCCAGAATGTGGTTTAAGTTTGACCTGGACTCAGGTCCTAGTTATGTCATCACAGTAGCTTTCGGCCATGAGTAGGTTAATGTCTCTGAGCTCAGCTCCCGTACAGGTTCATCGTGAGGCTTAATGAATAAGGTGGTATGCGTACTGTAAACAGTGGGGTGCTCTAGTCTAGTGGTCCTCAATAGTTCTTAGGCCCCTTCCTTTTTTGGCCCTAATTCTAAAAAACAAAATAAAAAATTTTTCTCCTTTAGCAGCTGGATCTTTAAGGTGAAAACATGGGAAAGTTTTCCGGTTTTCTTCTTTAATATAAATCTTAATTTAAGAGTTTGTCCAGGGTATGACTTTATAGAAAATACATTATGAGAAGTCCAAACTGAGAGAAATATTGTCTTTACCTATTAAGAAAGCATTTGCAATTTTTAAACTCAGTTTATTGGCACAGTTCATTATGAATCTGGTATCCTTTGTTGTCTTTCCTTGACCTGTTTTCAGATATTCATTTCCAGTACAACGGCTTTTTATTTGGATTAATGCTGCTCTCCATTGCACGGTTATTTCAGGTAAACACAAAATAAGGCTAATTAGATTTTTCCCCCCTTAAGTTTGTTTTTTAGCTTGTAAAGGCTACAGGGTAGTGAGTGATGGGTACATTTATTTGACTGTTTGAGTTACCAAGTGCAATAACAACTTTTACTGAGTATTTTTCACAAATTCTATCTTCGCTCTTTAAAAAAAAGTATTATTTATTTTTAGAGAGAGGAGAAGGGAGAGAAACAGCAATGGGTTGCCCCATATACGCCACCAACAGGGCATGTGCTCTGACCAGCCATCCAACTAGACACCTCTCGGTTTGTGGGGTTCCTCTCAACCCACTGAGCAACACCAGTTAGGGTACACATTCCATCTTCTCTCTTGACAATTTTCTTCATTTTACAGATGAAAAAGTGTATTCTAAAAACTTGTTAGAGTATGGCAGTCCTGAAGTGCACTTCACTTGTAATTACTATTATGGTGGGACTCTACCACCAGAAGCCTATAGTATAGTGTAATGGGAGGTATGGGTTTTGGAACCGAAGACCTGGGTTGAAATCCTCACTAACCCTATTCTGGGGACCCCGACCTCCAGACTGTGTATGGATACAGGTCCGGGGCCTGTTAGGAGCCAGGCCATACAGCAGGAGGTGAGTGCTTGAATCATCCTGAAACCATCCTCCTTCCTGTGCCCCCAAACCACCCCCTACCCCTGGTCTGTGGAAAAATCGTCTTCCACGAAATGGGTCCCAGATACCACAAAAAGTTGGGGACAGCTGTATGTCTCCAACAGGGGTTACTCAGGTGCATTGTCTGCTCCAAGTTAGGTACATTTTATATAACATTTTATTGAACAAACCTTGCAACTACTGGGTTGGCCAAAAAGTTCGTTTAGTTTTTTTCATATGATGGTTCTAGTAGCACTTAGTTGTCTTTAACCTCATTTGAAACAATTTTACTAGATGGTATTGTGACAGCTGTCATCTCAGTGTGCAATTTTTTTTTAAACCTTACCAAAATTTGTGAATTACTGTGCAGCCACTTTAATGTTGAAGATGAAAGAAAATATGCAACATTTTAGACGTATTATGCTTTATTATTTCAAGAAAGGTAAAAATGTAACTGAAATGCAAAAAAGTGAGTTGTGCAGTGTGTGGAGAAGGTGCTGTGATTGATCAAACATTTCAAAATTGGTTTGCTAAGTTTCTTGGCACTATTGACATTTTGGCCAAATAATTCTCTGCTGTGGGGCTGTCTTATGCATGGAAGATGTTTAGCAGCATCTACCCCCTGGTCTCTACCCACTAGAAGTCAATAGTGGGAGATAGCCAACATACTCAAAATATCCAAATCAATAAAGTTAGTTGGTGAAAGTGAACAGTGTGCCTTTTATTTTACAGAAAACACTAAATAGACTTTTTAGCCAACCCAGTATTTTGTGAGGTTGCTATAATTACTAGTCTCCTTTTTATGAAGGGAGAAATCAGAAATTCAGATTTTTAGGTCACCCCTCTGTAGACTGAATCCGAACCACTGAGATTGTGCTTTAGGAATCTCCAGGGAATTTTAATAAGCTGCTGGGTCTGGGGACCATTAACCCAGTGCAAGTCATTTAATCCTCTCGGCCTCTGTTTTCTCATCCGTGAAATGAAATTTACCCCTTGTTACATTTTTATTTGTTAAAATGGGTTACCTACCTCACAGGGACTTTGGAAAGATCACATTTGATAATCTGTTTTAAAGTTATTTGTCAACTACAAGTGTCTGAATAAGTTTTTAACCATAAAAACCACCCAAGACTTAGAACATAATTGGTGTTCAGTAAATGGTTGTTGAACAAATAAACTGAAGTGTAGCCATAGAACCAACTAGACCATCTCTGAGTCTTAAATTATAAAATCGGTGAAGAGAGATCTGGAGCCATCTCATCGTTTTTCCTTATTATTCCCAACTCGTCTGTTCCAGACCACACCTGACGAGACAAGTGAGAGAAGGAACCTGGCCTTCCAGGCTCCCTCTGACGGTTTCCTTTGCTGAAGCCCAGGACGTTATCTCATTTGATCCTTCCAGAGTTCCTGGGAGGTAGGTAGAGTTCATACTTCCATAGTCCTAGTCAACTTGGGTGTTTCTGTTTTTAATCAGAATACCTTTAGTTCTCTTAGGTAGTGTGTTAGGATCAAGTACTGCCCTTCATGCCTTCGGCCTGATAATACTATGTTACCTGATCTATAACACAAGATTTAAATAAGTTTTTAGTAGCATAGCCTTATATGTATTCATTCAAACTCTCATTCCTCATCTCCAGAAATCAGCTCCAGCTATTGTAAAACTTTGTAAGGGGTGAGGATACTTTAACTCTCTGGGCTTCGGTTCCTGAGGGAGAGTTCGTAGTGTTCTGTCAGGACGATGTGTCCGGCACCTCAGCATCAAGCTTCAACCTGAATAAATATTTGTTGAAATCAGGAATTTATGAACCCGCTAGACTCAGTATAAAAGCTGGCTGGAATTACTTGCCTGTATTCACCTTATAGTGCATATAGAATATTTGCCTGAATTAAAAACATTTTTTATCTTAGAAAATTAAATCACACACAAAAGTAAAGAAAATAGCATAGTGTTCTACACATATGCACACACAAAGAATTATTTTGAAACACATCTCAGACATGTTTCATTTGTTAAGTATTTCAGAGTATATCTTTTAAAACATGTATATTTTAATAATTTTATACTTTATTCCCCTCATGGTGCCTTATGATCTGGTATGCCATGCCTAGTTATCTGAGATGGGGAAATTATGAAAATCTTGTTCTCTTAATTTTCTGTATTATGTCAGTGTGCAAGAACAATTAAAAGGATTTAATTTTAACATCTTCAAAATACATGTGTTTTTTTTAGCTGTGGTAAAATACACAACATAAAATTTACTACCTTACTCATTTTTAAGACAGTTCAGTAATGTTAAGTACATTCACATTGTTGTGCAACCATCTCCAGTATTTTTTATTGTTTACCATATTTATTGAAATAATTTTAGATTTACAGAAAGGTTACAGACAGTACAGATTGTTCCTGTATCCCTTGCCCATTTCCCCTCATGTCACTGTCTTACATAACTGGTATGTTTATCAGACTGAGAAATCAATTTTGATACGTTCGGATTTAATGTCCTTTTTCTGTTCCAGGATCCAATCCAGGACACTGCATTGCTGTGTTTCATTTACCCTGAATTTTAGAGTGATATTTCCCTTTTCAATCTCCCAGAAAAGGCACATGGAAGGAGCGTTTCTCTTTGCCGTTCTCCTACATTTCAAGCACATCTACCTCTACGTAGCCCCTGCCTATGGTGTATATCTGCTGCGATCTTACTGCTTCACAGCCAACAAACCAGGCAAGTGTTAGGGAGGGGGCAAATCTTGTACGCTGTCAGGTGGGCCGGAAAGGCCGTTTAGTTTTTTCCCGTAAAATAAAAGACACATTTTTTCATTTTCACCAATAACTTTATTGTCTTGGATATTTTGAATATGTCGGCTCTCTCCCGTGTGGCATAACATTGATTGTTCTCAGTTAATGTCTCAGTTTGATCACTCTCAACTTCAGCTGGGCTACCCAACCATGGAGCATCATCCAGCGAGAAATCTCTAACACAAAACTTCGTTAACCACTTTTGACGCATTCGATGAGTCACAGCACCTTCTCCATACACTGCACAAATCTGTGGCATTTCAGTTGCGTTTCTTGAAATAATAAAGCATAATACACCAAAAATGTTGCATATTTTCTGCCACCTTCAATATTAAATGGCTGCACAGTAATTAACCAGTTTTGATAAGTTTTTTTAAAAGTATGCACTGATATGACAGCTGTCACAATACCATCTAACAAAATTGTTTCAAATGAAGTTAAAGACAACTAAACATTACTAGAGCCATCATACAGAAAAAAAAACAAACGAACTTTCTGGCCAACCCATTATTTTTCCTTGATGCAGTGGCCTGCTTGGTGAGGTTACATGAAGCACCACAGATACCTCTCAGCCATTGATCCTACAACCCCTGACCCGTCCCGACTTTTCTCTGCTCTCACCACATCGTAAAGATTGATTGGCGTATTACCAGGGGATCCTTCCAGTTTCAGCACGTGGTACATATAAGTTACGGTTTTCCATACTCCTGTTCAATGAGAATGTTTCTTTTTTGTAGATGGGTCCGTTCGATGGAACAGTTTCAGTTATGCCCGCTTTATTTCCCTGGGACTGATGGTTTTTCTAGTTTCTGCTCTTTCGTTGGGTCCTTTCCTCGCCTTGGTAAGCCTTTTCTTTTTTATAAAGTAATACATGGTTTTTGTTGTTATTTAGAAAGACAGGATAAATTTAAGAATATAAAATAGGCAAAACTAGTCCTTTTTTACAGCTCCTCAGTATGACTGTCCGAACACAGGGGTGGTATTCCTTGAGTCATTTTTGTGCACATTCAAATATGTGTGTGTGTGCATTTGTATGCTTAACTGTGTGTCTCACACACTGCCAGTCATCGTAATCTGCAGGCTCTGTACTTGCTGCCTTGCCTGCTTGCTAAAAATCTATTTGTAACCTCAAAACCTGAGGCACTTCCACAGTCATTCACTGACAGCATTCTAAAGTGCCTAGAATGTTAGAAATGTTCAGCAAGTATATTTTCCCCTTCTTCCCTCCCTCACCCTGAATTCAGCCAGTTAATTTTATAGATTTTATTTATCTTTAGAGGGGAAGGGAAGGAAAGAGGGAGAGAAATATCAATGTATGGTTGCCTCTCGTGCATCCCCCGCTGGGGACTGGCCTGCAGCCAAGGCATGTGCCCTGACTGGGAATTGAACCGTGATCCTTTGGTTCGCAGGCCCTCACTCAATCCACTAAGCTACACTAGCCAGGGCTTCAGCCAGTTAATTTTAATTTGTGCTAAGACTAGAAAGCACTGCATCTTGTGCAGAGTCTTCCCTGCTGTCGCCTTCTCTTCCACAGACTTGGATAAGCTGCAGTCTTTCTCCTTTGTGCCTCATAAACGCTTCCATTATTGTACTGATACCATAACAGTATTGGATGGCATCCAAAGTGCTTTGGTGTGTCTTGTCGCTGGACAGATCAGAAGGTTAGACAGAAGAGGTTCTGTGAACTGCTCAGGATGGCAGTCTTTACTTGAAGGAATAAAGACTGGAACTCAGACCTCATAACTGTGTATACACTATTCCAAAGACATAGTTCTCTTTTTGAATTTGGAAAGGACTGATCACTATTTAATCTCTTTTCAACAGAACCAACTGCCTCAAGTCTTTTCCCGGCTCTTCCCTTTCAAGCGGGGCCTCTGCCATGCGTACTGGGCTCCAAACTTCTGGGCTTTGTACAGTGCTTTGGATAAAGTGCTGTCTGTCATCGGTATGGTAGCAAGCTTTCTCACTCAGACTCTAAACATTGAAAGAGCTTATCCCATTGAGAAATGAAAGAACTTGCTGTGTATTTTGAATGAGGTTGAACACTTGTTCCCCAGCCCTGCGTTTCAGCTGTCAGAATGAACGGGGGCGGTTCTTCTAGGGAGTCTTTGGTGCAGGGAACAGACTGCGTGTCTTATGAAAGCTCTTAGTGCCAATAAGGATGTTGATCCTTTCCTTGTGGGAAAAAATTAAATGTTTAGACATTTTTTAAAAGTAGTTTTTGCCGTAAATAAAACACTCTTCAGTAGTTAACCCTACTTTTAAACTTAAATATGGGGAGAAGCAGGCCAGAAGAGTATGTAAGTTGTGACTCTTTAAGTACTAAACCAGTCAGGAAATGATAGTCATGCACTTCAGCATGAGATGAGCGGAAATGGAAAACGTGGGCTATGTGTTTAAGTTTGGATTGTGATGAGAAGTAATTTATACCTGAGATGGTTCTACTGAAAATAACGCACAGTCTTCATTTGCGAGTACAGCCTAGCTCTGTGGGAAGTGGCAGGGTTGAGAGGAGGGTATGGAAACTTTTTCTGTAATGGGCTAGTTAACAAATACTTCAGGCTTTGCAGACCACATAAATGTTTTGATTATTTGTTTACAATCTATAAAATGTGAAAAACCATTCAGAGCTTCAGGGCTGTGTCAGAACAGGTCACAGGCTGAATTTGGCCCTCGGGCTGCAGTTTATCGACTCATCTAGAACCGGATGCTTTGGTTGTGGGCCCACCTGCGTAAATTGCTGGCTGCAAGGCGCTGTGCGAGTCACTTAATTCCTCTAGTTTTGCTTTCCTCACTGTAATAAGATAATAGTACTTATTCCCATGAAGCACGTTGTGTGAAACAAATGCAGCAATAAAGAAATGCTGTGCTGTCGGTAGCAGAGGCTCTGGAACTAGACAGAACTGGCATCAGTTCCACTACTCACTAGTCGGCGGCTTTGGGCAAATTATCGCATTCTGTGTGCCTCGGGGGCTCAAAGTAATGGCTGCAAATCCCTTGGCGCATTGTAGGTGCTTAATGCATGGGGGCTGTTGTTTCTGGTTTTGAAAAGTATTGTAGGAAATCCTAATTTGGTCCTATCTTTCATCCACTGTGAATCTAGTTTTGATATATGTGGCATTCTTAAAAAGTAGTTCCTTAACATACTTCAAAAAAAAGCTTTAAACAACTAGTGTGGGGTAAGGTACAAGGGTCACTTGCCTGACCCTGAGTCAGGAAACTCCCGATTTCATGTATCTGTCTTAATGGAAAGTCTGTGGCAGATGAGGCAAGTATGTTTCAGGGAGATTGCAATTAGCTTTAAGAGAGAATCATTAGGCTGAAGGAGAAGCGAAGAGGGGGATGACTAGACAATATTTTGGTAGTATGTACCGTTCCCACATTTCATTGATTTTCAGTGATGTTATGCTGGGCTCTGTCTCAGACTACCCCTGACCGGACGTGCTATCGGATGGGGCTTGCATCATCATCCTCAGACTTGGTTCATCTAATCAGCATTTCTTGAACTCCAATGTGCTGGGGATAGGAATGAATTACTCGTCATTCCAGCCTTTAAGGACCCCCCAGTACAGTAGGGGAAATGAGTGTGTAAGCAGATACAGTGTAGGGTGGTGAACAGTAGAGACATGTGCAAGATACACCTGGCCCACAACAAAATCAGCTTTATTTCTTGATTTAGGAGCTTTCTCAGATGAGAGAATTAGGAGTTAACTTTGCAAAGTGAGTACGCTATTCTAAACAAAGGGAATTGCCTGCACAAGGGACATGAGTGTTGAGAATGGTATGTCAGGTCACTGTGGCCACGTCACATTTAACAAAACCGAGGAGCTAGGGCTGGCAAGGCAGGAAGGGGCTAGGTCGTGGAAGACCCTGTATGCCATGCTTAGGATATGGGCTTGGTTCTGGAGGCAGTGAACAGTTCAAAGCTGGGCTGCGGCACCGTCAGACCTGTATTTCAGAAAACTCACTTCATTCTAGGGATGGGAGCAGATTGCTCTTCATGTCGCCTGCCAACAAGGCCCCTGTTAAGCTGAACAAATTTCCAGTTCCAATACAGACAGCTCCTTGCATGGTGTAATCTCAGAACCAGCAGCATTTTAGGTAGAATAACACAGAATTGAGTCAGTGAAATCTTAACTTTGAACTAGTTATAAGATGTCATAGCTTATTATTTTTTTTCTCAAGGAATTGATTGGTAAAATACAGCATATCATTGATCAAAATAAAATAAAATGTCTACTTATTGTGTAGGTTTAAAATTGAAACTTCTTGATCCCAACAAGATCCCTAAGGCCTCGATGACAAGTGGTTTGGTTCAGCAGTTCCAACACACAGTCCTTCCCTCAGTGACGCCCTTGGCCACCCTCCTCTGCACGCTGATCGCCATATCGGTAAGAATTCACCGGTAGTACTCATTTCTTGAGTTTTCTCTGCTTCACTTTTGTGTGGTTAAATTTGAACGTTCAAGTTTTTTCGACCATAGCATCAATCCCAGGGCTGCTACCCTGCTGCAGATTGAGGCACTGCCTAGCACTTCTTAGAGCACAGCTGCAAATGCACAGCCCGCGGGCCTGTCCCGCGGGCCCTCCACCTTGTCTTATCCAGCCCGGCACCTTGTTTCTACCTGGTGGCAGCGCCGAGCTCTCACTTAACTGCTAAGGAGTAGTTACGTTTACACAGTCCTAAAATTACATTCAGCCCTTCGAAGGCAACCACGAGGCTGATGTGGCCCCTGGTGAAAATGAGTTTGACACCCCTGCATTAGAGTAACTTTGAACACTGTAAGGAAGGGTGGACAGTGGGAGGAGGAAAAAGAAAAGCCCCCGGAGGAGGGAGCAGGGGCCACATGGTGGAGAAGCAGGAAGACGTTGGTAGTGGGGACATCCGAGGTTTATGTTGTTCCATCCACGGCTAACTGAGCAGAAACCCAAGGCTGTCTGGGACTGCGTGGACATTGATGAGGAGAGAGTCGGCGTGGCTCTTTGAGCGTCAGATAGGAATCTGGGTCGGATGCTGGTGGAAGCTTTATTCATATCGTTTTTATTTGTTAGTGATTCTGATGCCTTCAGTTCCAAGCATAATTTTAGTAGAATTCAACAGAAATAACTCAATCCTACCTATAATTACACTCAGCTTTAATTTTGGCTTCTAAATGATCGAGCCTACTGTCAAGACACCTGGCCCCACTGAATTACGTGGCAAGACTGGTCAGGAATCAGGTTCTGTGGCCTCCTTGTTCATGTGCTCTGACGTAAAACTTTCCGCTAACACCTCAGACTAGTAAGCTGCTTATGGAAGGCCATGGTTGTATTGTAAATTATACTCCAGCCCACAAAGCTAGGTGTTTGTTTATCAGTGTGGTACAATCCAATGTATTATTAGCCCCAAAATATCTATGAACTTCTGTAGTTTGACCTATAGGTTCAGTGACTATTAACTAACTAATTATGAAGGTGTAAAGGGTTATACTAGATATCTTCAAACTTAGTATCATTTCTTACTAATTTTAATGAATTATATATCTGAATTCCTTTTTTGCACAGTTAATTTTCAGTGGACTGTTTACAAAGTGATGAATCACATCAGTTTAATGGAGGATAGTCTTAAGATCTGTTTTTCAGAGATGATGCAAACTGTATTCACCTGAACAATGTTTCTGTGATGCCTGTTTCAAATGGTACTGAAGTGTCATCTTTGCCTGTTGTTTCTAGCCCTCTGTTTTCTGTCTTTGGTTTAAACCCCAAGGGCCCGGAGGCTTTCTCCGATGTCTCATCCTTTGTGCCTTGAGCTCCTTCATGTTTGGGTGGCACGTCCATGAGAAAGCCATCCTCCTAGCAGTTCTCCCAATGAGGTAAGCTCAGCCAGGCGGCATTTCTGGAGCATTTCAATGTGGTTCTATTGTTTCCCATTTGATGTCCGTTCTTGACATGTCCAGTGGGGTGGCAAATGCCAAGATGTACAGGAACAGGTTTATACTAAGACAGGATAGGGATGCTTAACTTTGGGTCCCTGCAACCTGCGAAGGTTCTCAGGCATGCAAAATTGGGCATGTCGTTCCTGCACAGTTTGGTGTAAGTGGTACTGCAGTGATTAAGCACCATGACCCCAGGCTGTTAGATCTGGATACTGAGTGGCAGCATAGTGGGAAAAAAGCATGGGCTTTGGTGTCATCACATCCAAGAAAGTAAGGTCCCCTGTTCCTTGTTAAGTGTTGGTCAAGGGAAGGATTGAGTCCATTGTGCGATGACCTTTGACATAGGTACAGCATTCAGATTTTTCAGAACTGGGATTTGGGGGGTTTTGTGTTTTTTTTTATGTGCTCTTCTGAGCCTCACAACAACCTTTAAGATAATTAGAATAAATGAATATCATCCCTTCCCTTAACATCTGCAGCAGCTGGGGCTCAGAGAGTTTGAATGACTTATTCAAAGTCACACAGCCAGCGCGCAGCAGAGTAGGACTTAAACCTGAATCTTATGATCTTTTCACTGTGCCATACTAAAAATGCATTTTAAATGGAGTAGTGTCCATTTTGTATATAAGCGAAACCCAGCAGTTAGATAGATGGTAATAGAATTTGCATTTTTTCCTTGATTTTTTTTAAATCCTGAGTGAAATCATTTAGACTCTGAAAGAACCGTAGGCAAATTTTTCAGGCCAGTATATGGCTTATCTGGGATCATTTAGCAACTTGGAGTTTTCAAATTAAAAAATAGAGCAAAATTTCTAATGTCTTTAGTTAGAGTTTTTATTGCACACCAGCAGCTCAGGGCATTGTCCGAGAGAAGAGCTGTAGGGGTGGAAGTTAAACTGCCAAGCTCTGGTTCCTGGCTACCCAGCACCAGGCTGCTGCCAACCCCAACTGCAGTCCTTTCTTGGAAGCAGGCAGTTACACAAGGCAGCGAGATTCTTTTTTGAATATTCCCTGATGCAGTGTGTTATTCCTTCTATCAATTGCTTGAAGTTTCCCACTAAAAAATTAATGTTCTCAATTGAATTTGACTTCTAGCAAAGAGTACTATGTTATATTATGCTTGAATTTGACTTGTAGCAAAGAGTACTATGTTATAATATGTTATATCATTCTAGAAATGATAATAGAGGCAGTTTATTCGAGCTATTTGCAGACGTAAGTTTCATTTGTTGTTTCAAGGAATTTATTATGAAAAGTTTTTGTTTTTAGCCTTCTGTCTGTGGGAAAAGCAAGAGATGCTTCAGTGTTTCTGATCCTGACCACAGCGGGACACTATTCCCTCTTCCCTCTGCTCTTCACTGCGCCAGGTAAACAGCTTCGTGTAGAGCGGCAGATTGGACTGCCGTGCCCTCTCCCTCAGAGCCCAGAGATCACTACTGTCCGATGTCAACGACTTTAAGGTCTCGTAGAAGGAGGGAGCTCATCCGTTCTCTTAAGTAAGACCTGCAATCTGTCCCTAGCTCTCAGTATCTTTAGATGGCACACAAATGCACAGTCAAGCTCAAAAAGCATTACTAGCACTATGTAGTGGTGTCAGTGCGTTTATAGTGCCTGGAGTCTCTTAGACCTTCCTCTTATCAACTAAATCGTCATCTGTATTTGTTTTTCTTCTTTTAACAGAACTTCCCATTAAAATCTTACTCATGTTACTATTTACCATCTACAGTATTTCCTCACTGAAGACTCTATTCAGGTAATACAGAAAATACATTTAAAATTGTATTTAATCTTGTGAAATGTGCCCTGGCTGGTGTGGCTCGGTGGATTGAGCATGGGCCTGTGAAGCAAAGGGTCTTTGGTTCAATTCCCAGTCAGGGCACATGCCTGGGTTGTGGGCCAGGTCCCCAGTAGGGGACACATGAGAGGCAGCCACACATTGATGTTTCTCTCCCACTCTCTAAA
>PVKM010011684.1:0-32834 GCA_004027735.1 Carollia perspicillata
TTTTACGTGTTCTCATATTTATGCCAATGCAGGTGAACAACAGTAACTCTATTTTTTGCTCTTCAAGCAGAGACAGCCTTTATGTAGACCATTGTAAACCTGGGATCATGCCCCTTTGATATTTCTCTTGCAAAATGCCAGCCTCCCCCTGTGGCTAGAATTCTTACTCCGTATGACTGACATCTAACACATGTTCTGCTGCCAAATGTACTCTTTTCCTTTGGATGGGCATGTGGGTTTGGAGCCAGTTTTCATTACACTTGAGAGATGTGGTGTCAATCAAGAGTATATTGCTGGGTGAGATAAGTGGGCAGAGAACACATTTTGGAAGCCAATTCACAGAGCTTTGGGATTGTACCTGTGTTGGGAGATTTAGCAGAGATCTCAGGCTTTCCTTGGCTCTGTGCTGTGCTTATCTGATGTGTTGCAGGGAGCTTGTCTTTGCCTTTTAAATTATGACCTTTCTGAAGGCCAAAGCCTTGTCTGTAAATCCAACCAGATCTGTCATAGAGAACATCAAATGATATATATATACATACAAGTTCTATAGTGTAAACTTAGTTTGAGAGAACGCCTTGTAGACTAAGATCATTCTAACATTGAATGCTTGGATTTCTAGCATTTTTACATGGAAGGCAATGACCCCCCCCTCAAGATTTATGCTCAAACAATTATAAATAAATTGAACTTTAAATGCCTGAACTTTGCAACCACTGATTTAAAAAAATAATAACAATAATATGGCAGTCTTCGGATTTTTGATATTTTTAAATAAGCTTATCAAAATTCTGCTTTAGAGGGCATGTTGCTATACCAGGGGAGAGACTGATAGATGACAATCTGCAAGCCACAACTGGCCTGTTGCTTTTTTTGTTGTTCTTGTAAATAAAGTTTTATTGATGCAGAGCTGCACTTATTCATTTAGGAATTGTCTGTGCCCTTTTTGTATTATAAGGGCAGAGTTGAGTTTCACACAGAGATCATGAGATTTACAAAGACAAAAATATTTGTTTTCTGGCCCTTTATATGTTCTCAGTTCTGTCCTGGACAACATGCAGGCAAATGAATGTGACAATTTTATAATAAAACCTAATTTACCAAAAACAGGTCATAGGCAGGATTTGGCCAAGCCCTGGCAAATTGGAATATGCAGTCAGACATTCATACCACCTGTGAGACAGAGAAGCAATACCTCTCTGAACATTAATTCGCACACCTATAAAACAGAGCAGTAAAGGCTTACCTCACGGGACTGTTATGAAGATAAAATAAGAAAATGTATGATCAGGAACTAGCGTCTATGAGATAGTCTCTAAGTGTTAGCACTGTTTTATTTAGCACCTCATACCCACAGACTACCAAGAATTTACAATTAAAATGTAGAAAAATATCACCTCTACCAAACACCAAAAGAGGTGTTTGTCTCAGTAAACTGAGACAGAAAAAAATCTTTAAAAATTTAAAAACATGCTGAGTTTATTTAAGGACTTTAGTTTGGCCTTGTATGAACTATACATTGGTAAATGGGGAGAAGAATGAAGTTAAAATGCCATATCATTTCGACATCACAGACTTCTCATTTAAACCCTAAGTTTCAAAAAATACATTGTTTCAGATATATTTTATGCTCTTAAAGAGTCAAGAATTTAATAATGTAGTTTTACATTGTCTTTTATATTTCTCTCTGTTCAGAAATATCTGTCATATCATTAAGTTAACTATTCCTTATAATCACTTTTAAAAATTAAGCATCGAGCACCCAAAGCTAGAAAAGCATCTGTGTGCATGTTTGAAACCGGTGAGAAAGGAAAGTGTTATACGCAAATGATGCCTGTGGTCATTGTAGGAATGTTGATGTTGAACCTCATCTATCACAAAATTCTGAATGAATGTGGGGTTGTAGGATATTCTAGTTCCAGTAGGCATAATAATAATAATAATAATGTCCCTTTTATTCATAATCTACTTACTTTGTCTTCTAAGTGTAGTGTGGTCTACTTTCTTTACTTCAATAAAATCAAAAGCATCTGGTGTAAACTAAAGCCTACATTGGAGCATCATGAAACAGACGGGAACACCTTAGGCAAACCTCTGCCTCAGGGTTGAGTCAAATCTTTGTTTAGTTGTGTAAATTTGCACAAGAAACCTTGCTTGTCTATTCCTCCATTTCCTTCCCATTTAGAGGGAATAAAATGCCCAGCAACAGTGTCTCTGTAAATATTGTTAATATGGTAAGTACAAGTGGCTACGAACTGGTTACTGGATCTCAATACATTTCATTCCTCCCCCAGCATCTGTATCATTCGAGACTAAAGGGTACAGAGCTATGATTCTCAGCCTGGAATATTGAACCATCAGGGGCAACTGGAGCCTCAGTTCTGATGATCTCATCTTCTTAGAGTATCTGTTTTACTCACAAGTTTAACTACAGAGTTTAGTAACACAATTTAGAAGAGAGTTTAAACATTTTCATGTGGAAACAAATAGTCTTCATTTGGAAGAGCAAGTGACATGAATGGAAACTCGAAAAGCAATGTTGAAACTACAAGGAAATTAATGGTTTGTTTTGACTAATAGGCAGACTCCCCTCTGTTGTCCTTGGTGGGAAGGATATGTGAGGCTCTGGGGGAAATAATGTGCAATTCGGAGTGTGAAGATGAGCGTTTGCACCTTGGGCTCTGCTGGCTTCTTATTCTGAGACACTGGTAACTTGCTTCATCTCTTCCCCTCTCAGTTTCTGCATCTGCAAAATGGGAGTCATGTATATCTACAGACTGACCAGAGAATAAACAATGTTAGATGAAATTGTAACCAGAGAGAATTTCTGAAATTTCCGTGAAGAGTAAAACAGTTGAAAGATCTAAGTTTTGTTATCAGTTGGTGAATCCTCCGTTTTACCAGTAAAATGGACTAAGAAGGCAGACTCAAGGGAAGCCTCCCTTTTTGAGAAGTCTGTTCTCTGCTTGGAGTCATATATTTTCACCTTACTTTAAATACTTTAAGCTTTTTATTTTTAAAGCTGAGTATGGATCAAATTAAATCTCTCTTGATTTCCCCATCTGTAAAATGAAGAAAATAGAAATTACCAATTACCTCAGTGATTGTTCTGAGAATTCAAAGGGCATACTGTATAATGAGATTATCCTGCAGGGGACTTAAGGATGCAGCTCTCAAAAGTGTAAATCCCTTCCCTTCCCTTCTTCTGTCCTTAACTTGTCTCTTGCAAGTTTCTTCCAACTTGAAAAACATTCTAGAGCCTAAATTCCATTATAATGGGTTTTGGCTGTAGCCCTGGAAACTTTTTTCTGCATGACACGCCTTAAAGAAAACCTTCTTGTTCAAAATTATATATTCACCAATTACTTTGAAGAATTTTCTCTGATTAGCTCTTTCATGAGGATGTAAAATAAGGGGATTATTGGAAGAACACTAAACAATCCAATTCAAACCCTTCGTAGTGCTAAGAAACATCATTTTTCACTGGTTGGGGACTCTGACTACTTGAAGCTTAAAGCACTGTCCCCCTTTACAAAGCCATTGGGAACTTTTTTTAAGTTTTCAAATTTTTTTTATGAATGTCATGAACTTTTAGGAGCCCTCCAATCCAGCATTTTCAAATTACTAATTAATACAATACTTTATTTGTCCTTTAATTTACATTACATTATGACTAGAGTTTCAATTCGTAAACAGCACCTGCTAACTAACTTTTTAAAGACCAGCTGGATGATGAACTTTTTAGATTTTTGTCCAAAGCACACATGTCAATTGAAGATAATTGGCAACAGATTCCATTACACATGTTTTTAGAAGTGGTTTCTTTTTTTTTTTTCTCTTCAGGCTAAAATGTATTGAATACTTACTAGATGCTAGGTTTTCTACTAAACCTAAAATACATTTCTTGTATTTTATTATTTGATGTCTCACAACAGCATTGACTAGATATGGTTGTATATTTTCTTTACAGTTTTGCCAAAGGAAATCGAGCTCCAGAAAAGCAATGTTAAAGGAATAAAACTTACACAAGATTGCTCAGAGAGTAAATTATGTAGCTCAGTTAAGGTGGGTGACTACGATTTTCCCCTGTACTCCAACCTTTCTTATGTTAAAATTCTTCAATATCTTCCACTATACTTTCCTTCTCCATCCCATAATTCTTATCATTTGAAATATGGGAAATTCGCCCAAATATCCCCCCTCTCCAAAAATGTGTGGCAGCCTGAGGCAAGACAACAAACCGAGTGTCAGGATTTTATAGGAGAAATCCCATCTTTTTAGTCAATGTTTCAGCGAAGGGTGGGAGCTGTGCCATGTATATCTCCTACAAAGTACACCCAAAGCCCATAAAAAATGAATTGATTCCTGGCACTAGAATCTGAAAGGAACTCAGTTTCCAAAGAGGCCCACTGCCTTCCAGTCGGAAGCCTCTCCGGTTTCGTCTTCTTGAAGGGACAATGGCAGAGAAGATGCTAAGGCTTTTTTCTATACCCTCACAATTACTACCTTTTCATGTCAGGTTTAGTGAGGCATATAACAAAGAGTAAAATTCATCTCTTTTGGTGTACAGATCAATAAGCTTTAACAAACATGTACAAGTTACACAAATGTGAAGTATCAAAGTTTAGAGTATTCCCATTAGACCCAATGTTTTCTTTTACCCTTTGGTAGTCAACCTCTGTCTCTAATCCCAGATCTTGAAGCTACTGATCTAACCTCTGTCCCTAGAATTTAGTCTTTGGCAAAATGTTATATAAATGGAATCATACCTATGTAGTTTTTTTATGCATTGCTTTTTCCATTAAGGAAAATTCTTTTGAGATTTATTTAAGTTGTTAATATCTATCAGTAGTAGTTCCTTCCTTTTTACTGGAGATGTATTGCATTGTATAGATGTAAAACTATTTGACCATTCATTACTTAATTGCCCATCTGGATTATCAATTTAATATAAAGTGTGTTTAACTCTGTAAGAAAATGTCAAACAGTGTCTTAAACCGATGGTACCTTTTTTGCTTTCCCACAAACAATGAATGTAAATTCCAGTTGATCCGCATCATCATCAGAATTCGATATTGTCAGTTATTGTTTTTGTTTTGATTTTTGTTTTTAGCCATTCTTAGAGGTATGTAGTGGTGATTTATTTTAATTTTGCATTGCCATAATAACATGGGTCATTTTTTTTTCATGTGTTTATTTGCTTCATTTGATGAAATTTCTTTTTTTTTCTTTTTTCTTTGTTGTTTCTTCATTTGTGAGAGTTCTTTACAAGTTCTGGATATAAGTTCTTTAACAAACACATTTGTTGAAAATATTTCCTCTCAGTTTGTATGTTTTTTTTCCTTTCCTAAACAGTGTCTTTCAAAGAGCAGAGGGTCTTCATTTTGATGATGCACCATGTACTGAGATTGCATTGAATCTACAGATTCTTTTGAGGGACTATCTATATTGTAACAATATTTAATGTAACAGTCATGCATTAAATCTTTGTATGTTGAACTTGTGTCCTGCTAAACTTACTTATTAGTTCCAGTAGCTTTTCTTATAGACACTGAGATTTTCTACCTAAGTGGTCATATTGTTTGAAAATAAAGATAGTTTTAATTATTTTTCATCTAAATTTCTTTTGTGTCTTTTTCTTGCTTTACTATACTGGCTAGGACTTCAGTATAATATTGAATAGAAGTGAGATTAGATATCTCTGACTTATTCCTGATCTTGTCAGGGAAATAATTCACTCTTTCACCAGTAACTATGAAGTTAACTGTAGATTCTATGTAATGCCTTTATCAGGTTGAATAAGTTCCTTTCTGATCTCATTTTACTGAGAGTTTTTGTTGTGAATGGATGTTGAATTTAGTTGAATGAGTTTTTTGCATCTATTGAGATGATCAAATGGTTAGTTTTTATACTATGTTGACAGGGTGATTTGCACTTACTAATTTTTTCATTGTTTGGTCCCATTTGTTCATGATGTATTATGCTTTTTGTATATCATAGTATTTAATTTGCTAATATTTTAAGGCTTTTTACACTTTTATCTTTGAAGGATATTGGTCTGTGGTTATCTTTCCTTGTAACATCTCAGTCTGTTTTTAATGTTAGAGTACTGTTATTCTTATAAAATGAGTTAGGAGGGGGTTTAAACTTTTTTAAAAATACTAGAAAAATTAAGTTTGAACTCAACTTGAGTTTCCTTTTCTCATTTTTTTGTTTGATTGGTTCATATTTTTTAGAGCTTTTCTGCCATGATCTAGATTACAAGCTAGAAGAGGAAACAGAGGATAAAAACAAGGAGGTTTTTGCAAGAATATCCATAATTTGACAAAATAACATTTCCAAACATTGATAAAATGTGTAAAAACTAGGAATAAAAAATAGAGGGAATGAGATATTTTGATCTTCATTATTAAAGTGCTGAAGATAAATATATCCAGCAGTGATTCTATATTTTTTTCCTAAGCAACACGCTGGTGGAAGACTTCAAAGTTTTGTGTCAAGACCACCGATAAAGGTATTTACTGTAGCAAAAAGTGACATGATTTGTTGAATAAAACCTGGGGAATTCAGATAAAAGTGTGCCTCTTTTTTAAAAAATAAGCTTAGTTCTTAGATATAGTTATCACAATTCAGGAAGGCTCAATCTTGGAAGAAATTTGGGGGCTTGTATGCGACCTAATATCAGGAAATCCTTTGAAATATTTCAACAAGATTACCTTCATATTTTAGAGAAAATTTTGATGTAGCCCTTGGGAATCGAATTATTTTTCAAAGACTTCTAAGTTAGTTGCATTTAATTCTCCCCAGAGAAGAAGGAAGAATCATAGAAAGAAGACATGTCTCTGGCCACAATGGCCATTCATCTGTAAGGATAAATTAGATATTGCTGCTAGGTGCTGATAAGTATTATGAAAATAAAGGAAGCAAAGTTGATAGCCTAGAGTGTTGGGGAGGAGGTACTATGCTATATAATGTGGTTGGGGAAGGCCTGTATGATAAGATGATGTTTGAGCAGAGATTTCAAAAAGGAGGAAGCAAGCACTCAAGCCCTTGGCTATCTGAAAGAAGAGGACTCCAAGCAGAAAGATTAGCAAGGCTGAAGGCACTGAGGCAGTAGCTTGTTTGGCTTATTTGAGGATCACAAAAGAGATAGCAGGGATGGAGCTAGAGTGAGGAAGTATCAGGGGATAGGGTCAGAGAGATACTAAGGACCAGAATATATAGGTCTTGTAGGCCCACAGTAAGGACTTGGGATTCTACTCTCAATGAGTTTGAGAGCTTTTGAAGCCAAGGAGTACATGAACTGATTTACATTTTAAAGGGATCCATCTATCTGCTAAAACAAAACAAAACAAAACACAGACTAGCATGCAAGGGTAGAGACAGGGTAATAGGTTAGCAGGCTGTCACAATAGTTTGGACTAGATATGATTGTGGTCTAGGCCCAGGAAGAAGTGATGAAAAGTGTTTGGCATCTGGATTTATTTAAAAAGTAGAGCCAACTAGGTTCACAGATAATTTGCTATGGGGTGAGAGAGGACGAGGAGTCAAAGATGATTCTAAGGTATTTGCACTGATAAACTGGGGCAGAAGAACTGCAAATTACTGACATAGGAATGACTGAGGTAGGAACAGGATTCTGGAAGGGTCATCATGGATTTGGTTTTGGATACGATAAGGTTGAGATGCCTCTTAGACATCTGAGACTGCTCAATAGCTGCATATGAAAAGTTAGGGACAAGTTGGATTGGATTGGATATATGAATTTTGGAAATCAACATTATGTAGCTAGGACTAAAGAAGAAGGCAAAATATTAAGCATAAATCTTAGTAAGAGCCCAAATGTGCCTTCATTCGTTCCTTGGACCTTGAAATTCCAACTGTGGCTGAAAATGCCTGGTGAACATGAATAGGGTGAGGCTGACACAAATCAGAATGGTAGTCTTCGTGTTTCCTTCTTGAGCTTAGTTTCTTCTGTGGTTTAGCAAAGTCACCCCATGACTTTGGGCTTTTTTTCAGCCCACACACAGTACTCTCAGAGGCCTCTGAGAGTTGTTGTGAATCTAGGTTTATTAATGTTTGCAAAAGTGCTTTCAGGTCCTTTGTTAAGAGGCATTATAGAGAGCAGAGGGTTATTATTAAGGATGACATTTGCTCATTGTGATTAAAAATGACAAAATGAAATTTCAAGTGCAGAAGTCAACACTGCAAATTAATGTATAAAGGTGTCTTTGCGTATCAACATGCAGCCAAATGAGGTCCATCTGTATTATAGATTTTTCTAGTTTGCTTTTAAATGAGAATTGGTTTTTGAGTGGGGAACTGAATATAAGCAGACATCGTCAGAGGCCAAAAATATATCATTTCAGCTAATTGCATCTGTTTGTACAATGGCTTTTTCCCCCCTCTTTAATTTATCACAGGCTGCAAATGGAGCCCAGAGAAGTGTGCACCGAGACTGTGTCCACATGGTTTTATTTACCATTGCACACAGAATTTTATTGGGCTATAAAATAAATGGATTTCAGCTGAGGCAATTAGAACAGTGCCTTCTAAGGCCCCTGCACAGATTAGCACATGCCCCTGGGCCCTTCCCTGGAAGAAGCTTGCAATATGCAGAAAAGAAATGGGGTAGGATCTTGACAGGAGTGATGGGACACTCTTCCTCATATTTCCTCTTTCTATCTCAGAACTTGATGTTTGTGACCACCCCCCAAAAAAATTAAGTCACCTGTAGCCTGCATTATAATGAAGGACTGGCTGACACACTTGAGCTGACAAATGTACTTGGCTGACAGTGTCGGAGGGAAAACTGAACTTGCTTTTGTATGGGGATTGGGAAGAGACACAGAAGACTTCAATTGAAAATTCATTTGCTGAATTTTGAGTGTCTTCCTCTTTCTTTTAACCTATTAAGGCATTTTTTTTCAGTGTGTTTTGATCCACAGTTTAGCATAAGTGAAAAAAGCTAGAAGGTACTAGTGTTTTTCAAGTCTTCACCGTTTCTTCCAGCACCACCAGCTCATGCCCAAATAACCCTGAAGAAGTTTCTTCACTCTCTTGCTCTTAGTTGTGTGAACAGTGACTTCAGAATATGAACGTCCTCTCTTGATTTCAGTGTGGCACCGATTCCCTGTGTATCAGGAGAAAAGCATGAGTTGGAGATAGGAACTTCCCCTCCTCACCTCCACACATAAGCAAAAGAAAATGACGGATGACCATGAATCTTTTTAATAATTTTGAACTTCTCAGTCAGATTAAAAATTAAAAACAGTTTCCAGAGATGTGAGAAGAGGAGGTTGGAAAAGAAAGTTTTTTGTTAAGAGCTGTTCCTGAATCTGTACTTCCCACTATGCCTTGGGGAGAGCATGGCCCTGCTGCCTTAGAACCATACACCTCATGAGGCTAAACTCAAGGAGTCACTCAGAGAACATGCACAGCTGCACACCATGAATTTATGTTTGAAAGAACAAAAATAGATTGCAGGATGGGACCTGACTGTATCCTGGATCTCTAGGAGGAAATATGTGTTTTGGTAGAATAGCCGAAACAGTATTGTTGTGGTGTAATTGTTTGGGCTAAGGCTGGTTACATTTCTGAGGACCAGGGAACTATGTGGGGGAGAGAGAGCCTGCAGAGAACTGTATTAAGGAGTGCTTGGGACCATTTGTGGAAAGTGAAGGAAGGCTAAGGAGACCTCAGCAAAGAGAGGAATGAGGTTACCACTGGATGCCCAATAATGGATGAGAAGAGAAGTAAACAGATAGGAAAGATCTTTTTCAGAAAACCTCTTCAGAGTTCTACTGTGGCATTTTTCTAATTCCAGGCAAAAGAGTACCCAAAATAGAGATTCCTGGTTCAGGAGAATGTATGCATGCCCAGAAATGTCATGTTCCTGCTGTAGTTTCACCATCCAGAGGCAAGGTAGATTATCCCCACCACATTTTAAGAAAATGGTGAGAGATGTGATAAAGTTGTTTTCTGTCATATTTCATTTGTCTTGCTTATTTGGTGCAAATGTTTTACATGTGGAGTGGGGTTGAAGTCAGTGCAATTCTATTGAATCAAATAAACATGTATTGAGTGCCCTTAATGTACAAAATCCCAGGAGGTACAAAGATGAGTAAGGTAACCTTACATACTTACTACCTATTATCCTTACATGTTGTTATCTTTGTAGACATCTTCTGTCCCTTTGGCAGTCTGGGTGTGTCTTCTAGATTTCTATAGCTTACCCTTCAGTTGCTCTGTTCTGTGTTACAGAAAGTTGGCTCTTACAAATTGAATTTCCCAGGCTTCCCATCAGGATGGTCAGTGGCAGACACTCTGAGAATATTGTGGGAGATGGGGAGTGTTAGGAGAGAAAGAGAGAGAGAGAGAGAGAGAGAGAGAGAGAGAGAGAGAGAGAGAGAGAACGAGAGAGAGAACACACTAGAGTCTTTTATATAAAACTTGCCTTTCTGATTCAATGGAACTTTATAATTTCCGTGAAAACAAAGATTGGCTAATTCATGTGTTCAGGGCTGGCTACATAATTATTAGAACCCAATGCAAGACAAAAATGTGGGAGGGTTTGTTCAAAAAGCAGGAAAAAAAGCTTTTTTCTTTCCTCTACAGTCTCACTCTTGTCCTGTCATGGTGTTTTTTTTTTTTTCTAATTAATATGGTAAACCCTCTAGCACAGAGATACTAAAGGGGCAAGTATAGATCCTCATAGGTACCAAGGGATGAAGCCTATGACTTAGCAGGCACACATATGCACTTGCAGGGCCGATGGACTGGGTTCCCTCTCTTGCCAGTTGCCAGACCAATGCCTCTGGAAGTTGGGCTAGGCATCTACCCACCCCACGGGCTTGATGCCTCAACTTCCAGTAGAGAGATGACCCCTCTGCCAAAAAACATTACAATAGCTGTGCCAGGATGCACTGGATAGGCTGACCTCTACCAAGGTGTATGGAGAACAGGTGGATGAGAACCCATCCTGGGGAGGTGGCCGGAGGTTGGATCACACAAGAGCTAAATTTCTGAGTCCCTAGTGCATGCTTCTTTGTCTCATTGGACTTCTCTTATGAAACACTAATTTAAAGATAAAATTATTAAGAATTTCAAGACAGTGAGTGCAGAGCATAAAATCCTACTGCAGAACCCTGTGTGACTACAAACTCGTCACAGGTCGTTGAAGTAGGCCCTGCATGGCGTACTCTCCACTGTGCCTCCCCCACTTGTTTACAAATACCAGATTTTCAATAGCTGACTATTGGACAAACAGCCCAATACATGAACATAAGAATGAATGAAAAAATAATTGAATAAATGAGTGAGATAACTAACCAATTAATCAGGCTTACTCAATTATCTGTTGCTTCAATTGAACACCAGAAATCAACCAGCAATTAGTTAGCATTTATTCAGTGTCTTCTGCAATGAGATATTTTTAATGGCCAATGAGAGAAATATTAGGGTGAAGGTGAAAACAGTTTGTTGTATTTCCTCAGGGTCCAGCCCAGTGTTCTACAGCACAGGTGAAGGGGAGAGAGTGAAGTGTATGGCACAGGTTCTTTTTGGTTTAGGACCCAGAAGACACTGTGTTCTCAGCTCAAACATAGTCTTGTGGGTTCTGTCCTGCCTTTATATTTTGGCTGAAGAGGATTTGGGGACCTGTGGGAAAGGCAAGAGGAACTAATATCTATTGTTATTTTTCTGTATACCGGATAATATCTTGGATGTTTTTCACATATTGTTTTGTTGTATCCTTATGTCAACTGAGGCTTCTGTATCCATAAAACCAATGAGGATATGGAACCTTAGAAAAGTCAAGTATATGAATTAAAATTTCTCATTTGTACATAAATATCAGGGATTCTAACCCTGATATATTTTATTCCAAAGTCCTGAAGTTTGGCTGTTTCTGCATAAATGAATGGATGAGTAAATAAATCCATGAAAGGTTTAAAATGATGTGTGTATGTGTGTATGTATGTTTTGACATTGGCATAAATAGTTTTCCAGCTTTTGAACAGCTTCTTCTTTAAAAAAAATTACATAGGTTACAGTGAAAGAATAAATGATTTAATGATAAAAATAGCAAAAATCTAAAGTGTTTTTTGAAAACCATCATGAGCACTATTTAACATCAACTGAACTTTCAACTCATTTAAACACAATATTTGAAAGAATCACTAACCTCAGTATGTACCTGCCTGCCCTCATTTCCTACTTGAACAGAATTAGAATTTCTTCCTTTACTAATTATTTTCTGCCTTTTATCTTTTGAAATCTGGGCAAATGATACCTCCAGGGTATTATAAGCAAATTATATACAAATAGTAATGAATAATTCTCCCCGTCATATTTTTTGGGACTGTGAGTTCTGCCTGAGATTTCATTGGATGAATTTAATTTCACCTAAATGCTTTTACAGGAAAAGGAAGATTGTTCATCCCTTACCAGTTCTGATCTCTGTGTTGGATTAGATGTTATAAATGATCAAATGCTGCCGCATTTGCTTTTTGATGAAAAAATGGTATTATATCTCTACTGTTTTCTAAAAAGGCCATAACTTTTATCAAGTCCTAGAAATATTAGAATAAACTATTAGAAAAAATGTCAATCACAACACTTTTTCCCTTCCCAGAGTAAGTATTTATTTGGCTCAGTTCCTGCACCAGGACTTCCTCATGGGGGCAGGACACGGAGTGTGGAAGTTGGGATTCCAATTATAATGGGAACCTTCTTTTTATGGAATCTACAGTTTAGTACATAAGTGTCTATGAGGAGAGCTGTCATGTGATAATCCCATCTTAGTCCATTGGGGTTGCTATAATAAAATACTATAAGCTATGTGGCTTACACACAACAGAATTTTTTTCTTTAAGTTCTGGAGGCTGAGGTTTGTGAACAAAGGGCCTGAGAATTCCAAAGTATGTATTTCCAGTCTTCATTTGCTGATTTATGCAAGATTTAGGAAATTGTTTCATTTACAGGGTAGCAAGGTCCTATGTGATAGGAGAGGAGTTTATTCATTGTTCATTCAGTCATTTATTCATTCTTTCACTCATATAATGTCTGAAATACATGGATTGAGCATCTATTGTATAAAAGGCACTGGACTAGACACTGGGGATGGTGTGGACACTGTGGTTAATTGAGTTGTTGTTCTCATAACATGTAATCTATATCTTCGCTACTCTAAGTGTGTCTGATGGACCAGAACCTTCAGCATCACCTGAGTTTTTGAGAAATGCGGAATCTCTGACTGCCCTAATTCCACCAAATCAGAATTTGCATCTTAACTACAGTCCCAGGGGATTCACACACATGTTAAAAACTGAGAGGTTGAACTTGTAGCCCTAAGTAGAGTCAAGCAGTCTGCAAGCTAAGATATCTTGGTCAAATCCTCAAGAGAACAAGGAAAGCATATATGAGGATATGCAAGGATTCTCTCTATTGAGAAGGGGCTATGGGTTTCAAAAGAAACTTCACTTAAAATGACTAACTGAAGGGAAGAACTCAATCCCAATTTGAACCAACTTTAACAATAGAGAGACAGACAAAACTGATGAGCTAAGATTTTTTATTTTTACTTTAAATGAGACTGGAGAGAAATTTTAGAGTCCCCGCCAGCAGCCTAATAATTTGGGTCCCTTGAATTAAATATGATTGGCCTTTCTTTCCTTGCCAAGAACTTGTCCTTTGTTCATTGCAACTAGTGCAAATGTTATTTATTCTTCAGTAACCAGCTTGAATGACACGTTCTTCTTAGAGTCTTTCTCAATAATTCAGTTAGAACCAATTTTCCTGTCCTTGGATTAGCCCCGGCAATATAACCTGTACCTCTCTATGAAATTTATGTATTTCTTTCTTCATGTGCATATGTGCAAGTTCATGACTATTTCTTTCCCAATAGTGCCTTTAAGGAAAACAGCCACATGCCCTATCTCTTATAGTTACAGCACACGGCAGAGTATAATGCGTATAATAGGTCATCCATTGTGCTTCTGGAATGAATCAAGATGCATAAATCACCACTGCATTTGCCTATATATTAAAATAGGAGATGCAAACACATTAACTATGCTTAGTCGAAAGCCTTGAAAACAACCAAATAACGTTGTTCATGGTTTATATGTCATTAGCAGGAATGGTTTTCTCAGAAAAATCTACCCTGAATACAAACTCATAGTTACTAAGGTCCTGTTCATGGCTGCTTCCTCTTTTAAAACTTCGAAAGATGTTTTTTTCTTTGAAGGTATTGGGACCATCCTCTCCTCTATTGCTATGGTCAGATCGTGAAGATGTTTATTAGGTATTCTAAGTAAAAAAGCTACTCCTTGAAACACACTTGTCATCAGCTCTGATTGCTCTTTATTTACATTTTCGTCTACCTCTGAAGCCTTTCCTGTCACTGGTTTGTGTTATGACATTAGCCACCCTAATGCAGGGAGTGTACTGGAAAAACTTTGTTGGACTGCATCACCACCACTAGCTCTTCTACAAGCACATCTCCCCTCTTCTCATGCTTCCTTCTCTCTCTCTCTTCTCTCCTCTCTCCGAGCAACTCAGAGAGGCGAGAGAAATTCTCTCTCAGCCTCTTCCATGAAATAATCCCCAACTGGTGTGTCAACAACCTCTTGATATTCTCTGTTTCGTAGTGTTTTCTAAAATATACAGCTTTTCCGTTCTTGTTCTTTCATATTTGTAGCTTGTCATGTTACCTGTCAGTACAATGATGTGTAAATACTTAGCTGAAGGTGACTTCTCTCAGATGTTGCTTCTCCCACAGGGGGAGTGGGGGGAAGAAAATCAGTCTTTAATGAACTCCATGCTAAAGTAGATTAGCTGTTTGCTTCGGCTAAGACGGATGATGCTATCAACATTATTAAGTCACTAGGTCTGAGTTTCTCTCTGTACAAATCCAGTGTAATAAGTACTATTAAGACCCTGTCAATCCATCTCACTGATGTATTATAGTGTTTTGCCCGAAACCTACAATGATACTAGTCCTGATGAAACAGTTTACTTGGTTATCTATTTGGTTTTCTTGCTTCCGAGTGTTTTACCTTATCTACTGTCATTTGACAATGGGTTTTGTTTCTCAAAGGGTTTGTAATGTGCTAGATGACCCCTGGTTTGTCCAGTTACTTAAAAAAATTGAAACATCTCTAGATTATTGAGGAAGTTCTTTTATAACCTCTTATTAAGAAGTTCGAGCCCTGGCTGGTGTAGCTCAGTGGATTGAGCACGGGCCTGTGAAGGATTGCTGGTTCGATTCCCAGTCAGGGCACATGCCTGGGTTGCAGGCCAGGCCCCCTGTAGGGGACACATGAGAGGCAACCACACATTGATGTTTCTCTCCCTCTCTTTCTCCTTCCCTTCCCCTCTCTCTAAAATTAAATAAATAAAATATTTAAAAAAAAGAAGTTCGATAGGGGTTTTTTGGTTTTAGACATATATGATGCATCTCTGGCCCATTTTTGTAACTGTCCCTACTGATGGAACACCTTAGGTTAGAAAATTATGTAGAATGTTCTGGACTATGAGAACAGGAATGGATGGGCTGGGCATGCCTTCCTGGAAGATATTGGGAGAATATTTCTCACAAACATAGGAACTTGTTACTGAAGCTCTCCAGAGAAAAATCAACAATCTAGTAAGTTTAATTTATGAAATATTTAGGGGTGGCATAGGAAGTTGGGTTTGGAGAGTCAAAGTAAAGTTTTCAAGGAATATAATAATATGGTCTACTGCAGACTAATGTTTCCTTTACTCACAGCAGCATTCTCCTGCTAATTACCCCAATAACCCATTTCATTCATCTGAAAAATGAAGTGAAAAATCAAGTGAAAATTTGAAGAAAAAGCTTTTAGCATTTCACTGGCATATGCAGTATTTCATTTTTCTGCTTATGGAGATTTTAGTAAAAGTGCAAGATTTTTCTTTTAATATTATGCAGATTTTTAAGGTTAAATTTGTTCCTGGGTGGTTCTGTGTAACTTCTGAGCAAATTTTGCCTTCTGATTTTTTTTTTTTGTTTGAAACCACTTTAATAATTGGCAACAGCCACTTGTGCCAGAGGTGCTTACTGACACTTATTTGCTGACATTCACAAGTTGGAATGACCCCTGAGTGATTGAAATTGGAATTTGCCTCTTCTGATTTCTGACAAGAGGTAGGAGTTGAATATTTGCAACACAATGTCATTTTTTTCACGACAGAAATGTGCTTGTATTAATACTACATAATGCAGAATTCTCTTATTATTAGAAATAGGCTGTGTGGAGAATTAGGAACAAAAAAAAAATAAATGGAAAGGTAGAGAATTGTTCACTGACTTGTTCCTGTATTTACTTGCAAGGAGAAAAAAACATTAATGGATACTTGTATTCTTTTATTGTGTTTCCATCCTCAAAGAAATGAGCTGTGCAAAGAAAGAAAAAGTTCTCTCCAGTATTTTATCTGTCATTTATATACAAATAGGTTTCTGATTAAAATACATTTCGGTGGCTCTGACTGTGGAGAATTTATCTGTGAAGAAAAAACTTGAAAAGGATAACGTTTATTGTTTGGTATTATCATGCTACAAGTCAAATTCTTTATAGAGTTCCATAGAGACTGTAGAATTGCTAATGTTTCTTTCCTTATGTGGCTCACATCTTTACAGGAAAGCTTAATCTGAAGTTCTGCATGCTCTTTTCATCTGTTTTGTGTGTGTGTGTGTGCGTGTGTGTATGTATTTTATAATTTCTTCTAACAGTTTCTCTTTTCTTCCCTCAGCAAGATTTTCTCTTCTCTAAAGAATTTTAATCTCTTGAGGTCATAAAGCTTTTTGATGCCTCCTGCTATACTTTAGGTAAATTCAGGGTGCATCTTTTCTTGGGTGGGGAGTGGTGAAAAATTGTTCCTTGCCAACCATTACAGAGTGGGAGACTTGAAGGGACAATCGTACCAGCACATGAGTCTCTCTAATACAATGGCTGGGCGGTGCTGTAGATGCCAAGCAGTCACCCCAGGACCTAATCTGAACAGTGGCAAAGATCTGATTCAAAGTTTTACATTCAGTGGGTAGCCATGGTAGGTATGTAATCTAGAGCTTTGCTCCTCAAATTGTGGTTTGTGGACCCATAGCAATGACATAACCTGAGGGTGCATTATGAATGCAGAATTCCTAGTCCTCCCTGAGCTACTAAATCAAAATGTGCCTTGCAACAGATCCCCAGGTGATTTATATAAGCATTAATATTTGAGAAGCTCTGGTCAAGACATATTTCTTTCCTCCCTCAACACGTTTTCCAATCATAATATTTATAAAACCGCACTAATGATAGTTATGCAGCAGAAGTCATGCTGAGGGCTTTATGTTGCATTGTTTCATTTGATCTTCACAACATACCTGGAAAGTTCCTCTTCCTGTAGTCCCTATTTGACAGTTATGGCACATAGGCTCAGAGTGGGTCACACAGGGAAGCATTTAGTCATAAAGTAACTGAGAAACAGGGTGTTCTCCACATTGGTTTGGACTGTGTGTTTTGAGATGATCAATTTCTTAACAGATTTACACAAACTGGACCCTTTAGAAACTCACTTATGAACAAGAATACACTTATCTCCTTATAATGAAAGAAAGTGACTGGCACACAGACCAGACCATTGGTTGCGGGCATACTCAGATCGTCTCTGTTGGATAGCCTGGTGAGAAGGCAGGGTAAAATCAGGAGGTTTTTGTTAGTCTGGAATTAGAATAATGAAAGTTGGCTGATGGTGGGAGAGTAAACTGATGATTCTAATGTCTAATGTTATCAGTAATGATAACGATGTAGCTATCTCCATTCTGTGACCATGGATATGCCAAGAACACTGACAGCTTGACTTTGGTCAATGATAGTACCCCTTCCCCTCAACAGGGTTGCAGTCTGACAACACCTCTTGCCTCTCTGATGAATCTTATTCTCACATAGATCATACCATTTGGTTGGCAGGTTTTAGTGCTCTGGGACATACCTCCCTCACCAGGGAAACCATAATGTAATCTAAACAACTTTTGAGCATTATGTAAAATAATGATTCTGAGTTATTTTTGTTCACTGCATCAGTCTTTATATACTACAAAATTTTATGGGTCTTTTAGCAAACAGAATTAAAGTATTTATTCTGCGGTAATACTTTTTATCTTCCTTAATAGAGAGAAATGATTAAACTCAAATTCAGTTGCTTGAGAAGTAGATAGAGCTGCATTAACTGAACTCCCAAGCTCCTAATAAAATTCAAGATCTTTAAAGCGTTCATTCATTTGACAAATACATTTTTTATACCTATGTGCCTGGCACTGTTTTAGGCACATGGCATATTAGGTAAGCAAAATATGCAGAAACCCCTGACTTCATAGAAATGAAATTCTCGTGAAAGTCTACAGGAAATTTTTTAGAAAGCACAAGAAAATTATGTAATCGGTTAAAATCCATAAGTGATAGGGAAAAAGTTAAAAAGAGAGCAAAGAAAGAAAGAGTAGGAGTGCTGGTAGATGCTAGAGAGTATTATGTAGGCTGGTTAGGGTAGACCTAATTAAGAAAGAAAGTATTGAAGAAAGAATTGAAGTAGCACTAACCAGGCAAATATCTGGGAAAGAGCTTCCAAGTGAAAGACAATAGCTTCAAAAAGGCCTAAAATGGGAGCCACAAACAGTAAAGAATTCAATGTGGTTGGAGTAGAGAGTAGGAGAACATAGTAGACCAAGTAGAACCAAGGGGCCAAATCATGTAGACCTTTGTAGGCTCGTATTTTGACTTTTACTCTGTATGAAATAAAAGATTGTTGGTGGTTTTGAGCAGAGAAACAACAGAGCTTGGCTTACATTTAGAAAGATCACTCTGGATAATGTCTTGGAAGTAAACTATATAGAAAGGCAAGAGCAATATCAGTTAAGCAATTATCATTACGTTTTAAAAAAGATTTTATTTATTTATTTTTAGGGAGAGGGGAAGGGAGGGAGAAAGAGAAAAACATCAAAGTGTGGTTGCCTCTCACGTGGCCCCTACCGGGGACCTGGCCCACAACCCAGGTATATGCCCTGACTGGGAATTGAACTGGTGACTCTTTGGTTCTCAGCCCATGCTCAATCCACTGAGCTACACCAGCCAGGGCTCGTTATAATTTTTGAATGAAATAATGGTGACTTGGGTCAGAGAAATAGCAGTGGATACTGGGAACAGCATTCAGATGACGAGTGTATTTGACGGTAGAGCCAATGTTTTCTGATGGATTGGCTGTGGGGCATAAGAGACAGAGAGCAGTCAAGGTTGACTGCAGGTTTTTGGCCCGAACATTTTCAATGATAGAGTTGTCATCAATTGAGATGAGGAAATGTATGAACGTGAGATATTGTTGCAGGGGAGAAGGATAGATGAAGAATGCAGTTGTGAACATACTGAGTTTGAAGTGTATGATGTATATTTAAGTGTAGGTATTGATAGGCAATTGGGTATATGTGTCTGAGATATGACATAAAATATGGGATAAAATTATAAATTTAGTATCTAGGAACATACAGATGGAATGTTAAAGTCATAAGACTAGATGAAACCACACAGGGCAGCAATTTTCAACCTTTTTCATCATCTCATGGCACACATAAACTAATTCCTCAAATTTTGTGCCACACCAAAAAATACATTTTTTGTTGATTTGACAAAAATATGTATCATTTTGAATCATTTACCCTGGATGGCTCTTGTGTTGGCTGTTTTTTTTTTTTTCAATTTGACAATCTAAGAGTAAAGAGGTCAGTCCCTCTGACTAAATAGTCAGGTACTGCATGTTTTAAAATTTTTTGCAGCACACCAGTTGAAAATTGCTGACATAGGGAGTGAGTATAAATAGAAAATCAGGAACAGCAAAGGAATCAAACCCCCAGGTACCCCAACATTAAAAAAATCACAAAGAAGAGAAGGAACCAGCAGCAGACCCTGAGAAGGAGCAACTGCGAAGCTAAGAAAAGAATTGAGATTGTGTGGTGTCCTAGGAGTCAAGTGCAGACTGTATATCAGGGGAGAGAGGACTTCACAGAGGTGGGCATTACACCTCTGTAACATTGCAAAAACACTTTCTTTTCTCTTAACCCAGACAAACTAGATAAGCTACCAAAACCATGGATTTTTAAAAACCCAGCAATAAACAGCATATAAAGAAGCAAATTTACTCAATTTCAGAAAGTGATGAACTCTTCATAGGAGAAAAAGGGCCTATAGTTTTCTTAGAAGTGGGAGAGGAATGGGAAGAGAAAGTATATGCCATACACATCAGTTAGGATAAACCAGCTGAACTTCTAACAGACTTTTATTGGCCACATTGCATGTAAGGTGAGAATCCTGAGGAGCAAAGCTAGGGGCCAGTAAACATCTACTGGCCAACAGTCTCCAATTGGCCTTCATGAAGTGCACAGGTCATGTGCAGAAGACTTGGGACATGGAAGGGTAGCTGAGGAGGACCCATGCTGAAGTGTGAAGGGAGAGCCCAAGGGCAAGGCCATTATTCTTTGAACGCTAGGAGCACGGTAATAGAGCTGAGAGAAATCCATCTGAGGCCCTCTGGGCTTTCAGCAACCAAAGTTTGGACTAGAAGCAGGGTGGAGTAAACTTGCACCAAAGTCCTCTGAGATACTATAGGGTATAATCCAACCTCTGGTTGAAACGCAGGAAGGTCGAGAAAGATTTTTCAAGGTGCAGACCACTGGCGACAGGACTGGAAAGCAAAGAAAATTCTATGGGGCCCCAGAAGCTGGCAGCCTGATTGTAAAGCAGACAGGGATTTCTCATTGTTTGGGATGACAGAAAGGAATAAGAGCTTCCTGAGATGTCGCCCAGGCCTTACTAGCAGGAAAAGCTCTGACCCTACCAGTAAAATATTTTAAAAAAATATTTAAATCTGCAACAGAAACCAGACTCAGCATAACTATAGTTAAGATGGACTCAGCCACCTGGCATTCCGATAGAACAAAGGGTATGCCCCTTTCTGGAGGTGGGGATTACTCAATTTAGTCTCTAATATTATTTTATGCACACATTAGAGTATAAAATAAACTCCGAGACATACAAAAAAGCAAAAATATGTGGCTCACGGTCCTCTGAGGAAATAGGAAATAGAAGTACATACAGAGATAATTCAGAAATTGTAATTGTCAGAAGGGAACTTTTAACACAACTGTGAAAAATACTCCAAGAATCTATGGAAAAAAGATAGAAAAGGTGCATAGAGAGATGGACTATTTTTCCAGAGATATGAAAACTATGCAAAAAATGTGAGAATTGAAAAACTGATAAAAAACTAAAGACTTCACCAGATGAGCCTAACAGCAGAGGGACTGAGAGGATCAGCGTAGGTGAGAGACAGGTCCATAGTGTACATCCGAAGAAACACTACAGGTGGGGGGGGAAGAGTGAAACAAATAGAACAGAACACCTCTGTGGGAAAATATCAAATACTCTAGCATGTAGTTGAAGTCCCAGGTAGACAGTAAAAGAGAATGGGGCAAAAATATATCTCTCAGTCTAGAGAAAGAGGGAGAGAGAAAATTGTCTTTTCTGTCATATATAATTCTGGTTGCATTTGAAGACTAGGGCATGAGCTACATGTATATACAATGGGGGTCCCTTTAGGACCATTTTCCCCCTGGTTAAAGTGCTTATTCATGACATGTATTGGCTTCAGATTAATAAGTGTTAATAAGGATAAACCCTACGAGGAATATGTACAGTCTAATGCAAGCCCCCCAAATAGAATTGATGCTGCAAGTTTTGTCCTATAAGTAATGGATACATGAACAAAACCGCTACACCAGCAAGCTGGCTCTTTGGTAGCTAAAATGTATCATTTTACTTTCACTTTTACATGGCTGTTTTCTGTTTTGTTTTTCCTCAGAGATTTGAAAAATTCTGCCTGGTGTCTGGTAGGGAGACAGTGTTAACCGAATCAAAATTCATACCGGGATAGCATGTCCAAGGAATATCCTGCAATCGAGTTAGCCTCCAGAGTGTTACAGAAGAGCTTATTATCCTTCTGTTGTCCATATCTGATATAATCTTGGCCTTGAGAAACTAAGTGTCAGAGTGGTTAGAGCTGATACATTCCATGAAGGAAGCACACTGCTGTTGTGATTTTAAGCATTTGGAATACTGTGTTTGGACCATCCCATTTCTTCACACTTTCCCCTCCAGGACAATAAAGACCATTAAGATGAGAAATAAAGCTATCTGCTGATGGCACCTCATAATGATGGGAAGGTCAGGTAGCACAGGTCAAGAGGGCAAATTCATTTCTAAAAATTAAAAAACAGAAAATAAAGACTTTTATTTTTTTTATTGTAGGTGTTATGTCCAGAATAAAAAAAAAGCAAGAACTTTACATGTGAGAACTCTCATGTAAAGAAATGTAAGAACTCAACATTCTATATATGAGATGGAAAGAACGCCCACCTCTTTGGTTATGTTCCTGAAATGAGACCCCCATCTTTGAATAACCAGAGTGTTGTTAAGGCTATGTCAGCTGGAAAAATTGCATGTGTACTTTTGTAAATATATTTCAAAATATTTTTTCATGAAGACGTTTTTAATTGACTACCAGTGTATGGTAAGACTATATAATAGCTCCAGTAGACACGTTTTCTGAAACTTTAATACCATTTAAACTCAATGGCTTCATCAAGTTTTAAAGAATTCAGCATTTATGGGGATTGTCATTGAAGTTAATAACATACATTTTATCCTGTACTCCTTCAGTTTTACTTTTATTTAGGGTTGAAATAAATGTAATAATACTCGTCTTAATTAATTTCAAATTTAGTCATGCCATTTTTATGATACACAAGGAATATATCATCGAAGATAATAAACATATATTTAATTGTAATGTAATGAAATAGTAGCCTTTATCAAATGTTAACTCCAGGTTATAAATATCCCAAATATTTGAAAACATGCAATGATTTAATATGCACAATAATCCTGTGATACAGTTGTAAATTTAACCAGTGAAGAAACTGAGGCTTAAAGAATTTTAAAAACTTGCCAAGGGAACATAGCTCTAAAAAGCCATAAAGAAACTCAAAGCGTGGGGTGTCTAATCCAAGAATTTTCAAACTTTACCATCTCATAGCACACATAACTAATTACCAAAATCCTGCGGCATACCAAAAAATATGTATTTTGCTGCTCTGACAAAAAATAGGCATAATTTTGATTCCTTCACACTAAATGGCTATTATTGTTATTTTTTAATTTTACATTTTTTAATTTTACAATCTAAGGGAAAAGAGGTCAGTGCCCCTGAATAAATAGTCAGGTATTGCAAGTTTTAAAAATTCGTGCAGCACACTATTGTGCCTCAACACACCATTTGAAAATCTCAAGTCTAATCCGAAAGGCCACGTCCCTTGCCAGTAAAACACAGGGCCCTGCCCCACTGCCACCACTGCATCTGCCCTGTCCATGTGGTCAGGGGCTCTAGCATCCCTGTAGGGAGTGAGTACTAAGTCAGTTACGTTCACTCATCTGTTTTTCTTTTTCCAAAGTTTGGCTGTCAACTCCAGTTTATTATTGTCTCCTCTCCCATTCTCTTACTAAAATCTTAGAGGAGTTTCAGAGGATAGTGGTTATAGTGCTGTGTGAAATATGCCATTGGTAGCCAGAGGTCTTTACTCATTTCAAAAAATAAATGTCGACCCTCTTGTTTGAGGAAGAATGCATGTGCACCAATAATTTCAAGTTAGTAAATAAAACAATATACTCATATACTAGATTTACCTTTACTGTAGTTTTTATTAGTAGACTATATACAATATTTATTTTGCATTATACATATAAACATGCATTTACTCATTTATTTAAGAGGGGAATAAACCACAGAATTCCAATAACAAGCACACATAATTTGTTAGACTTCCTTTCTCTATACTTTTGTCTAATTCCATTTCTTAACTTGAAATATTGGGTAACCTTATCTATACATTATTTATCACTATCAACTTTATAAATAATTAAAGAATTTTAGCCATTGCAATTTCAAAAGTATAGCTTCATATTTTGGAATAGGATTCTAATGAGCAGGAGCGATTACTCAGGGGTCAGCCTATGATATTTTGGGGGTAACGTAGACTCTCTTCATTTGAAATTTAGTTGACCAAATGCTGAGCTACAAAAAATTTACGTGAACTTTATGTCAAATGGTAAAGTCCCCTAAGGGTTCAGTAACCAAGATATTCCCTACTGAGGACTTGTTCAGACGGTTTCCATGCTGGCAAATGTTTTTTCTGAAATCAATGTCTTTTACTCATAGAGGCCCACTGTTTTTCCTGTCGTTATCACTGACCATGTTTCCTTCCTGGAGTATGTGGTTCAGATAATGTCTGTGTGGTTGATGCTTCCAAAATAATTTGTCTTCTGATTTCCATACAGACATTTGAAAAGTCTGTCTCTACCTCCCTTTCCCCCTTCAGCTCCCTCTGCATTCCAGCTCCAGCCATTTGGGAAGCATCTCCAAGGTGTCTCCAAGACCATCATTTTAGTTCATAGAGGAGTCAAGTCATAGGTGCTTTCGTCTTCAATTCAAATCTATATGCTATGAAAGAGAGAGCAAGAACTACAGTAGGTGAGAATATAAAGGATATTAAAAATAAATAATAACAGGTGATAATTCCAGGCATGGGCTTCTGCCTGGGAGTCAGTGTCAGAGAGGCAAATGAACTGATGCTCTTAGCTGAATCCGATGATACATGCAGGGAAATATTTGGAAAGGGTGTATGAATGATTTTAAGGGATTCTCTGCCTTTAAAAATCAAACAAGGAAGGAATTCCACATCTTCTAGGTAGCCATGAGAGTGGGTTGATCTTTTTTAAAAAATAAAGCTTTTTAAGAGTTTATTTCTTTATTCTTAGAGAGACAAGTAGGGAGGGAGAAAGGGAGAGAGACACCAATGTGTGAGAAAAACGCCTATCATTCACCTCTCCCACACCCTCCCCCTCCAACAGGGGACCTGGCCCACAACCCAGGCATGTGCCCTAATTGGAGTTAAACAGGCAACATTTTGGTTCACAGGCTGGTGCTCAGTCCACTGAGCCACACCAGCCAGGGCTAAAGTGGGTGGATCTTTGAGAAATAGAAGCCTAAAAAGAGAGAAATTAATGTTATCTTCATAATTATATACACAAAATCATGTATAGTGCTCTATATTACAGAACTAAAATCCAAGACAATAAACAGGAAAATCCACCAAGTTGTAAAGAAGTATTTAAATTCTGAAATAAAATTTCTAAACAAATATATTTTGTGAATGATTAGATTAATTTTCAAAAAGTGATACTGACAAGGTAAAATGTTTACTTGTTATGCCAAGTTTAGAATCAAACATCCTTTTAAAAGAAAGTTTTCAAAAAAGGTAAAATCATGAATTTCCTATGTTAAAATCAAAACATTTTAAATATTTTATTTAACTCATGAACCAGGTACCAAGCAGATGCCATAACTTGTTCAAAGGAGAATCGAAATGTTAGACACATTTATAGATCAGAAATATGAAAACAAATGAACAAATGCAGGCAAATGTGGTTTTACCCCTTGAGGAGAGGGGTGGTGACAGGAGGGTTGTTCCTCCACCATAAAGAATTCATTTACATATCTGTAGACAAGAATTATTTTGCATTGCAATTAGTTGTTGTCATCATTATTATGTTTTAGCCTCTGAAAATTGATTTTCACTGCTGGGCAAGTTTATCATGCCCTGCATTGTGTGGTTCTATGATGTCAGTGACATGGCAGGTGGCAATAATTTCTTTTTAATCCTACAAGAATTGGCAGCTCCGTTCCATCAATTGTTATATAGAGAAAATTGGGAAGAGGTGTTTTTTGGAGGAGAATGGAGTGGTCATCAATATTAATACAAAATATTTTGCTCTTAAAGATAAAAGATAAATGTGTCAGAATATTAATCTGGAAGAGAGAGAATGCAGGATTCTTTTTTTCTCCCCCAAGGAAATGCCTGTCACCATGAACAACTGTTAAGACCCAGACCTTAGAATGAGGTTATTTTTTAGGATCTGTAACTGGAATATTCAGGTACCCCACAGACAGTTTTATTTCCTAAACAGTGCTGCATGACATATCACTATTTTAGAGAGGGTGGCTGAGCTTGAAATTCTGCTGTCTATCAGTAAAATGGGTCGGAAGTGGAACTTCCTAACCCTCAAGTCTCCAGTGAATTTCCAAAGCAGTGAATTGTTCAACAGGATGGGTTGTTTTATGGCCTCTTGACACTGCTCTTTATGATTCTACAGAAAATATGGTTAGAATGGTGTTGCCACAGGTCAAGGGCCTTACAGGCTTACCTAATGCCAAATGGTGAATGAGGGGTATATATTTTTAAATGTGGTCTTTCAAAACTTCCAAAAGAATGGAGGAAATCTAGCCTTGACTGCTGAATTATGTGCTAACTCAGTGAGGTAAGGCAGTTCACTCAAGTTTTCCTATCCTTGGTTTACTCATCTCCAAACTGTGGGTGGTTGTGTTGAATGAATGAACACACTTCTGCCTCTAACAGCCATAGATGACAGAGTTCGTAGTCTGGCACATCTGCATCTAATAGGGGCAGGTATGAGCATGCAGGTTCCTCTGCCCTTACTCTGATCTGACAAAGAAAACTGGCAGCGGGGGTGGTTGTAATTCAGGAATTTGTATTTTAAAAAAGAAAATCTGTCCAGGTGATCCATAAGCACATTTATGCCCAAGAACTACTTTCTATGTCATCAGTGTTAGATATGAAGATACTTAATTTTTACGTATACTTGAGAAATATCATATGGAGGAAACACCAAGACTTAACATAGTAGCAGTGTAAGAAACTTGACCCATTTGTTCTGACCTCCTTTCTTTAGATACTGAAGTTGTAATGATTACAGACAAAACCTGGCTCACATAGCCCTGGCTGGTGTGGCTCAGTGGATTGAGCATCAGGATACAAACTGAAGGGTTGCCAGTTTGATCCCCAATCAAACCACATGCCTGGGTTGTGGGCCAGGTCCCCAGTAGGGGGCGCTCAAGAGACAACTACACATTGATGTTTCTCTCCTCTTTCTCCCTCCCTTTCTCTGTCTAAAAATAAATAAATAAAATCTTAAAAAAAAAAAACCTTGCTCACATAATTTTTGTCAAGTTCAGATCTTATAGCATTTAAAGTACTCCAACATCCGCATTATTTTGGCATTTCTGTTCCTTTATCTGTTATCCTATCAGATATTATGAGAAACAGAGCAGTAACTGAGCCAGACAATGAGATAGAAAGAATTGCTGTGTTCTTGGTGTGAAAACCATTTTATTATATATATGCACAAGGCACACATAAACCCACATAGTTATATAAAGACATGTGGATTGCTCCTCATATTTCCAGCCATATTCCTGGGCTGTGCTTAGTGTTAATTTTTATCTGATCTCATGTGTATAAAATATGTGCTAAAAAAGTTGAGAGACCCTGAGTTCTGTTTCCCCGGGAGAAGTATCTGCAAAACATTTTGACATTTGAAGTTCTTTGAGTTGATATCTTTGAAATATTTCTGTGAGATGGGCAGCACAGCCAATGCCATCCCCATTTGACCAATGAAGAATTTTAGTGCCAATAAACTTTTGCCGTTTGATACTATGATAAAATAGAATTAAATCAGAAATCATTTTCAAGTCTTTTGGCTTAGAATCTAGCGCTCTTTCTTCTATACCCTCCTCATGCCACAGGTCAGAAGTTTTCCTGTAGTTTTCTTTAGTCATCTTATAATAAAAAAAACTCTGTGCACACAGAGTGAGAGAAGCAAAAGTTTATCACACTGACTTCATTGATAAATATTTATTCACACTTCCCCATTCTGTTGGCTACTATGCTGACCACATAGTATAAAATTTCTAGCAGAAAATAGGTTACAGCAAATTCATTGAAGGGACCCCAGGGAGAAGGAAAGCCATAATGAGATCTGCATTTACTTAGAAAGGTGATAGTTCTGCTTTCAAGAATAACAAGTAGCTCTTTAGTGTATTTTTCTAGTCCCTATTCCTTCTGCCACTGCTTCAGTTTAGGCTCTGTTCCGTTTTTACACTTGATCGTAGCCAACAGGCCGAGAAGCGATCTGTTCAGTTTTTATCTGACACAGTAGGTACCAGAAAACCAAAATTTATCGAAAGAATAAATGTCTAATTGGTTTTTACCTCCTTTCTTTTTGAAAAAGGATTAGAAGTAGCCCCACCAGGACTTGAACCGTGGCTTGAGGAATTCAGAGTCCAACTGTTCAACTACCACCATATGCTGTTCCCAAGATCATTAGCTGTGTTTACAGCCAACCTAGTAGATTTAAGAGGCTGGTATTTGCAGCATCAGCCAGGGGCTCTTTAACAGTTTAGATTTATTAATTATAAAATGCAGCTTTTTACAGTCTCTGCACTTATTTGGCTACCATACCAAAATTTTCTAGACAAGAAAATTACCCTTTGCAGTGAGGTTTTTAGTAAGATCCCGCTACTTTCTGAACGTTTAGCTGCTGCTTATTATTTTGCTTGGACCATGAGCTCACAAAGAGAAATCTTCAGGCACTGAAGAATAAACCCCGTGAGGACACTGGCATGGCCCTAGATACGCCTTGAGGAGTCATCCTGCTCTGCGCCTGGGGCTCTTTCAGAAAGTCTTCAATCACTCCTTTGGGGAAAGGGAGGCTGTTTAAAATTCTTTTGTAATCTGCAACCTTCTTGGTAGGAGAGCAGCCTATGGAGATTAGTGAAAAGCAAGCCAGTCAAACTAGTTTTGTTTCCTTTATTCAGCCAGGTCACCTACTAGGTGTGACTGGCCAGGGATGTTGTATAATTAGGACAAATCCCTATTGAACTTCAGCAATGTTATTAATTAAAAACACTATTATACCAGAAACTTTGCTGACCGCCAACCACCTGCTAGCCACAACTTCGGTTTCTAAAAGGGCTCAAAGTCATTTGGATTTGAAAAACAGCTTTTTTAGTTACACAAAAATAATATATATAAATCAACCCAATAAAGACGATTTGGGGATGAGGACTTCCAGACTGATCCAGAAAGAAACCCTGTGTCTGAATCACTCTTTGTCCCTTGGCACATGTGTGTTTATTCATTTATTTTTGCAATATAAACCTCAATGAATTTTAGCAATGCATATAGCCACCCAGCTAAAGACTTTTTGTGGTTTGTTTTGGTCATTCAATTAAATTTTGGCCAGTGAATTCTGAGTATAAGTAATACGTGCAACTTGCTTATCACTTCTCTAAAGAGGAAGCAGGTAGCTCTATATTCTCTTCTTCACATCCTGTGGACTAATCTCAACACGGTGCATATGAGCCAGCTATAATTGAGGGGAGGAGGGCAGCACCCTCAGTTACAGTGGGTGATGAAAGAAATCTGAGTGTCTGGATACCAGGCATTGCATAACTTCCTGCCTTTTGCATGCCCTCCTACTTCTGGACTATTATTTTGAGAGAGAATAAATTTACACTTTGTTAGAGATTCTGTCATTTGGGGGGCTATTGCTAGAGAAGCTCAGTTTATCCAAACACAAAGTCTTTTTCTACAGGCCTAAATCTACAGTCCCTTTTATTGATTTAAGTTGGTCTTGGTCTGAGAATCATCAAATACCCAAGAAGAGAAAACACTGGATCACAGTTGAATCAAAAGCTGGAGTATCTAAGGAAAGTCAAAGAAAATTATTGGAAACTAGTGTGGTCAAGTGGTAAAACAAATCATGGCAGGAGACACGGTGGTCCTCTAAGATTATAACTGAGCTGAAAAAGTCCTGTTGCTTAGTGATGCAGTAGCCATTGTCATAGTGAAATGCATTGCAGTTGCCAAGAGTAACATGTTGTGCAGGTTGTAGTCTAGGAGCAATAAGCAATACCCTACATCTTAGATGTGTAGTAGGCTATTCCATCTAGGTTTATACAAGTGCACTCCATGATGATCCCACAACAAAATCACACAGCCACGCACTTCTAATAGATGCCAGAGTAATGCATGACCGTGCTACCGATCTTGGGCTTTACTGAACTTCAGTTTCCTTATCTGTGAAACAATGACAATAATACATTCCTTATAATATTGTACAATGCTAGTTTTTTTTTTTATTCCAGTTTTTCTACTTGGTTCAGCTTTGTTTTTTTCAGGGATACCTTAGGGTATGGTCATATTGTAGTCAGACCATACATTGTGGTATAGAGAAGGAAGGATTTTTTTCTTTCTCTTTTATATACTGTTAGTTAATCAATTGGAACTTTTCTGTGGTTTTAAAGGCTGCTGAATTAAGAGTATGAGCTTAAAGTAGGCACTGGCCACTCCCTTCTCATCAGTTCCTTCTCATCTCTTACTTTATGAAGACCAAACTTTGGAGGAATGTAGAAAGGGGAAGGGAACTGGCAGTATAAATAATCACTCTTCTGAGGGTTGGCATCACAGTTTTAAAGAGCAGTTTTAATAAAAATCATTTCCAAAAGGCCCAAAAGCAGATGAAAAATGGCACAGACTCTAGAGCTCTGTTCATGGCATGATCTGTATCTTTCACCTCATTGACGGGCTTGTTGACAAGATTAGTCAGTGTTGATCAGAGCTAATGGTAGTTTAGCTGACATCTTATCTCCGGGCTCTTTAGGGTTTTTTAATATATGTATTTTATTGATTATGCTATTACAGTTGTCCCATTTCCCCCACCTTCATTCCCCTCCACCCTGCACACCCTCTCCCACCCACATTCCTCTCCTTTAGTTCATGTCCATGTGTCTTAAGTTCTTTAGCTTCTACATTTCCCACACTATTCTTGCCCTCCCCCTGTCTATTTTCTACCTACCATCTATGCTACTTATTCTCTGTACCCTTTCCCTCTCTCTCCTCTTCCCACTCCCCTGTTGCTATCCCTCCATGTGACTGCCATTTGTATGGTTCTGTTTCTGTTCTAGTTGTTTGCTTAGTTTGTTTTTGTTTTAGCTGTGGTTGTTAATAATTGTGAGTTTGCTGTCATTTTACTGTGCATGTTTTTATCTTCTTTTTCTTAGAGAAGTCCCTTTAACATTTCATAGAATAAGGGCTTGGTGATGATGAACTCCTTTAACTTGACTTATCTGAGAAGCACTTTATCTGTCCTTCCATTCTAAATGAAAGCTTCGCTGGATAGAGCAATCTTGGATGTAGGTACTTGCCTTTCATGACTTGGAATACTTCTTTCCAGCCCCTTCTTGCCTGCAAGGTCTCTTTTGAGAAATCAGCTGACAGTCTGATGGGAACTCCTTTGTAGGTGACTGTCCCCTTATCTCTTGCTGCTTCCAGAATTCGCTCCTTCATTTTAATCTTGGCTAATGTAATGATGATGTGCCTTGGTGTGTTACTCCTTGGATCCACCTTCTTTGGGACTCTCTGAGCTTCTTGGACTTCCTGGAAGTCTATTTACTTTGCCAGATTGGGGAAATTCTCCTTTACTATTTGTTCAAATAAGTTTTCCACTTGTTGATCTTCCTCTTCCCCTTCTGGTACTCCTATAATTCAGATGTTGGAACTTTTAAAGATGTCCTGGAGATTCCTAAGCCTGTCCTTCTTTTTCGGAATTCTTGTTTCTTCATTCTTTTCTGTTTGGTGGTTTCTTTCTTCCTTCTGGTCCACTCCATTGATTTGAGTCCCAGTTTTCTTTCCATCACTATTGGTTCCCCGTGCATTTTCCTTAATTTCATTTAGTGTAGTCTTCATTTTTTTTCATCTAATTTGGGACAAAATCAATCAATTCTGTGAGCATCCTGATCACCAGTGCTTTGAACTGTGCATTTGATAGGTTGGCTATCTCTTGGTCACTTAGCTGTATTATTTCTAGAGCTTTGATCTGTTCTTCTCTTTTGGCAATTTTTGTTGTTGTTGTTCTGGTAGCACCTGTTATGTATGGGTGGTGGAGCCTTAGGTGTTCACCAGGATGGGGCCACCCAGTTGCTGGGTTGTGACGCTGTATGTCAGGGTGGGGACTGAGAGGGAACAATGGCACTTGCTCTGCTCTGTCAGACCTCAGTCCCTTCCTCCAAGCAAACTGGGCCCTTCTGGAGCCTGCTCTTTAGTTTTTAACTGAAGAAAGACTTTATAATCTAGTCACTTTTCATTTTCCCTTTGATCTAAGAGTCCCTGGGGGAAGGAAGGTCAACCTCGAATCGGTCTAAGGGAATGTGATTCATCTAGGATGGGTCACTGTCTTGATGAAGAAGAGAAAATAGGAAATTATATTGCAGCACACAACGTTTGATGACATACTGCAATATGATTCTTTTGTGTGAGGAAGAGCATGGGACAGTTGGATAACTACACTCTGTGATCAAACCAAACTTAGTTCATATCCTTGCTCTATCACTTACTAAGACTAAAACTCTTCAAAAATATCTGCATTTCAGTTTCTTCATTTTTCAAATAGATGCTGATAATGTCTCTATATCAAAGATAGTTTTACTTGGAAGATTGTTGTAGCATAGATTAAAGATTCAGTGTGGGCAAAGCATCTGAAATGTGGCAGACACTCAAAGAATAGCTATTATCTTCTCAAGCCATTTGTAATTGAGGCACTTCTCATTTTAAAAAAAATTATTAGAAATATCTTATAGAGGTAAACTCACACTCAGTCTGAGCAAGTGAGATTCATCCACTGCAAAAATAAAATCAAGAAACTTTCCAAAACCAAATGTGAGTGGTTGGTTTTATTGCCTATAATTTTGAAGTGTTAGTACTTCTGCTCTCTTTTGCTGATGTGAACATATGTATCTACATTTTTTTCTAACCTGTG